>CALNHX010005097.1:0-114011 GCA_940337035.1 Agriotes lineatus
TGATCTGGTACGAGCCCAACTTTCTACCCTAATCCAAAAAGCCTGGGGGCTTCGAGAGGTGCAGATTAAAGTACAAAGCTGGGGAAGTATTAGTTCATGGTCCAGAGACAGGTAGCAGCCGCTGAAAACATTGCAGGACGAAATTACGAGGTTGGCGTCTCTCAGAAACCAGAAATGGGTTTGGCGAGCAGGCAAGAAACAGATGCCAGTTGGCGTGCCCTATGATAACAAATACAGGTTATCCAAACAACGTGATCCGTTAAATTGCATTGTCGTTTACCTGAGGTGAATTTATTAATTGTTGGACGATTTGCATTCAAATTAGGCTGGATTTCTGTGATTGGAAACAGCTCTGTTTACATTCAATATTACAAGTTAACTGTCATTCATTTAGAAGTGATCATTTGCTATACTACGGTAAAATTTATATAGCTCTGGAAAAGGCAATATTCATATTAAAACTAAAACTGTATTGTAATATCTGTGGTACATATTTATTTATTTCAAATAATTATATTATTACAAACATAGTCCATAATATTATCATTACAATACATTCCAAAATTTATTATTTCACAACATGCAACTTATTTGCTAAAATACAATAGAATACGCAATAATTTACACATGCAGTTTTCTGTTCACACGAAGCGACGAGGTGTGAAAACAAAGGACAGTTGCAACCCCCCCCCCCCCCGCCTCACCGCTCCACACAAAATCGCGAGACGATAGATTAATGTACTATCAAGAAAACTAGGACAATTTTTGATAGAGATTTTAGCATTATTTGGATTGGCTTAAACGAAGCTTTAAACAATTGTATTTATTTATTTTAATTGCTCAACAGGCCGTGAACGCGTAGGGCAGAGGTTTACATTAACATTAACGGCTGCTTTCCACATTACAATTGATAATACATAGATAATTCTGTATTTTATCTTAACCACTAATTATGTGTAATGGGTTATTTAGGTTTTTCGAACTGTTTAACTATCTTTCTCCACTCCTCCCTATTTGCGGTTTTTTCCTTCCAGTCACTAACATTTATCCTTCCATTTGTGCTTCTAAGGTCCTCCAACACCTCACTGTTCCATCTTATCCTGGGTCGTCCCTTTCTTCTCCCTCCAATCGGTGCTCTTGTTAGAGCCATTTTAGGCATCTTTTCCCTGGGCATTCTCTGCACATGCCCCCACCATATTAATCGTTGGGCTTTGACGAAGGGTGTTTGTTTTGGGCTCTGTATATAATAATTCCAGCTCTCTATTTGTCCTTCTTCTCCAGCCTTCTTCTTCCTTCTCCTCCATAGATAAATCGCAGTACCTTCCTTTCCCATCTCAAGAGCATTTCTTCCTCAGATTTTTAAAAACCCACGTTTAGCAGCCATAAGTTACTGCGGGCCTTATAATTTTTCTATAAATTCTTAGTTTTGTATTCCTAGATACGTAATTTCACTTAATCAGTGTTATTAGGCTGCCCATTTTTTATTCCCTTTTGCTATTCTAGCCCTTAACTCCAACTCTTCTCTCCCTTTTTCTTCGATTGTTACTTCCAGATATACAAACTTACTAACTTTTCAATTTCATACTCCATCCCTCCCTGTGATCTCCATCGTAAGTGTCTTTCTATGTTCTGCTGCGTGTCGCCCATTACCATGAATTTGGTTTTGTCCTGGTTTATTTTCAGACCGAACTTTCCTGCTTCTACCTCTAACCTTTTTATAATTTTTAGCTTTTCCTTTTTTGTTTTAGTTATTAATGCGAGATCGTCGGCAAAAGCTAAGCATTGATTCTCGTTGTTAAAGATTCTTCCTTGTGTTTTTATGTTGCTATTTCTTACAACTTTTTCCAAGACTACATTGAAGAGTTCTGTTGACAGGGGATCTCCCTGTCTAAGCCCCCTGTTTACTTCAAATTCCACAGATTTCATTCCTTTGCACGCTATTTTGTTTTTTGTACTGGTAAGTGTCATTTTTAGTAGTCTCACTAACGCTATGGAGATCTCTAGTTCGTTCAGGGCCTGGTACATTTTAGCTCTGTTTATCGTATCATATGCCTGTTTAAAGTCTATGAACAGGACGTATTATACTATCTTGTGCTCGTAACATGTTGCTTGGATTTCTTTTAAGGCGAATACTTGATCCATTGTTGATCTTTTGTTCCTAAACCCTGCCTGATATTCCCCCAATAGTGTTTCAGAATATATACTCAGTCTATTTCTTAGTATCTTCGATAGTACTTTATAACAAGTGTCCAGCAGGGCAATACCTCTATAACTGTCACACAGTTGTTTATCCCCCTTTTTATATATTGGCCATATTATTGATTTTGACCAGTCTTTAGGCATTTCTGTTTCTTCCCAGATTTTAACGATAAGGTCATGTAGCTTCTTTTGGAGCTGGTCCCCTCCTGCTTTTAACATTTCTGCCGCTATTTCGCTCTCCCCCGGCTTCTTGTTATTTTTCAGTTCTTGCAATATACGCCCAATGTCCTCCTCTCTGGGTGGTTCTATTTCAGTTAAAGCGTTCTCTCTAATCGGATTGGATAATGTTGTCTCAGTTTTCTCTTAATCTCTGCTAGTTTACCACATTCTTCGTCGAACCAGTCCTTTCCTTTTGTATCTTTGGTTGTTATTGGTATAATTTTTTTGTTTGTTTTGCTAGTACCTCTTTCGTCTGCTTCCATATTTGTTCCATTTGTGACCAGTCCTCGAAACGCTCAATTTCTTTATTTATTTCCTCCTGATACCTCTGTTTAACTTCCGTATCCTTAAGATTTCTTACGTCATTATATTTACTATAACCATTTTTTCATAGCAACGTCTAAACAAGTTGACAATTAAGTAAGAAACACATATCAACTATTAATAGTAAATGAGTCACCTTCACAACAGATCATATTAACTGCCTCAGTTTCTCTTCTCTTGAATAGCATAGGTCATCGATGACGCTGCCACTATACAGTGAGTAGCAGAGCACTATACAGGATGTTCCTTTAAATGTATCCGACCATCATTCGAGGTGAAATTCCACTAAACTCAAAGCGAGATGATATTCGGAATTTCAAACTTATAAACCTGCGCTTCAGAGAGCTAGGATATCCTATAACGTCGTGATTTGCCTAACCGACGCGCTAGGGCTTCTCGAACGGCTATGGTGATGGAATAAAATAACACTCCGCAATTCACGTTTGCCCTCGATACCTCGATTACATCTGATCACTTAATGATATTTCCTTGGCGATTCAATGCGAGAAGAAGTGTGACGGTAAGGATCATACGGCTCCCCCTAGCTCTAGCGTGTGCATTTAAAAAATCAGCGGCGCGGGGATTTCCAAAGGATCCTAACAGACAATTTTTAAATGCAATTATAGTGGTTTCAAATTTTGTTTATTTTGCCGTACATATTGTTTAGAAACAAACGTTTATTTAAGATACCGAAACTAAGAATCTCTGTCTTATGTTTCCACGATTTTCTGATCTTTTTACACTGTATCAGATGCCCATATAATTTTTTAAAAGACCCTGCAAGAGCTGATTTGAAGAAATCAAGAAACTGCGAAATTCTATTTCCTCGCACCTCAATACCTACTTTTAATTTTTTTAAAGTAACGATTTAAGGAAATATATTTAAAAGCAGTATTAGGCCAAACACCTTTCTGGTTTTTTTTTGTACATATTCATAGGTACATAAAATTCTTTTCTTAATGTATGTTGTGTGTAGACACTTATTACTAATTGAGAATTTAGAATAATGTCATATAAAACATTATAATTCCATTATCTTATTTTCTTAAAGCATTGGAAAATATTATTACTGATTACTGATTACTTTAAAGATTTTATTTTCGTAACAAAACAGCAGCGATACTATTATTAGTATTATGCACAATTTTATGCTGGTGCTGTAAGTACCAGTGTCATTTTCTTAAAAGAATAAGGTAATCATTTCTCCAACGTTAACTTTAGTTTCAAAATTAGAAAGAGTGTAGGTAGTTATTAACAGTCTAACGACAGTGATTTTAGAGGAATTTCAAGAAAACCGTTTATATGCGAAGGATGTGGACGATCGTACAAATATCTAGGGTCTCTAAGGTTGCACGTCAAAGAGGAGTGCGGAAAAGAACCGAAGTATTTCTGCAAGTTTGATCGATGCACCTACAGGAGCAAGCTGAAAGGAAATTTTAAATCTCACCTGCTAAGGAAACACGGAGTGCAAACTTTTCTTTCTAATGACTACATACCTTAATGGAAATATGTAATGCCATTGTTTTATATAAAATAATATGTACAAGTGTAGTAATGTGAATAAACGAATTCACGAATAACTAATAATATGAACGCTGTTTAAAAATAATTATTGTTAAGCCAATTTTGTTATAATTGACTTAGCCTAGGCATATTATACAAATTGTTAGGAAAACTTAAAAAAAAATGCTGATTTTTTAATACAAATATTTCTTAGTCCCCGTTTCTGGGGTGCCGGCGTCCTAGTTTTTTGGAGCAAAAAGTAGAAGGAGAAACCTCCTGTCTATTACAAAGAATCACGATAATGTACCTTATCCTTTCATATTGCAGAAAAAAAGCAGGGGTTTCAGATTGCTTATCAGTTATCACCATATATCAGTAGTATTTCACTTTATCTTAAACGATTTTCCCTCTTGTCAACACTTGTCAATATTGACAAATGGGAATTACATCTAACAATCTATGCCCAGCTAATCAAGGGTAATACCACAAGCAGTGGATATATTTTTGACAAATATTTTGTGGTTTCCATGTAAATTATTGCGTTTAAATTTCACGATACAAAATCACATCAAAAATGTCACGAGCCGAAGGCGAGTGACATTTAAATGTGATTTTGTTGAGTGAAATTTGCAATAATTTCTATGGAAATGGCAAAATATTTAAAAAATATATATCCACTTCGAGTGGTATTTGGGACGACTATTTAACAATATTAATACATAACGATTAACTTTATTGAAAAATATTCCAACAATTAATATAATTATTCATTCTCAATTAAATTCAGCGGAATACTTCCAAAACATAGCATTTTAAATTTTTTAAAACAAGCCACACAGTTTGTTGGGGTTTAGTGTTACGTAACCTAGCGATATCATTAAGGACAGAACATCGTTTCTAAGCGATACTTCGCAACAAGGCTATTTATTTTTTGAGTACGTACATTGTTTTGTGAATATTTTGCATGGTGCCCAATATTCAGTGATATACTGCTGTTATTGGTTGAAAAAAGCAAATGTCTGCAATGTGATTGGCTTATATGTTATAGTGTTGAATAGTCAGTGAAACACAATTGATACATGGTGAAAAGCAATCGAAAAACCTTGTATAATAAGAAAAAGTTGTTCAGAATTTAAAATTTCAGAAACATTGGCCTACTTATATGAAACCGTGTGTATGTATGAGTCGAAGAATTTTTGCAATTCCTTCTAATAATCAGTTTCATAAAAGTCATGCGATATTTCTGAAACCTAGCATGAGGCCATAATTTTGGCTTCTGAACAACGTTGCTTAATGATATTTTGTCGTATTAAAAATAGAAAAGTTACCGTTACCGTCATCCAAAGGTGCGTGCATTTTTTTTTGTAACTTTGCCTTTTAATCACAGGCTTTAACTTTTTTAAATGTCACTGTCATCACTTTATTTTTAAATTATTTGAAAAAAATAAACGCTACTGACAATAGCCAGTTTTAATGTATGGAACAAATTAAGAAATTGCCTTAGTAGCGAAAAATCACAATTGTACTTTACCTGAACAGAAGATGTTTTTTAAGTAGTCGCTCCTAGTGTGCTAAGGAAGATTTGTGCCAAAAATGAAAAAAAAAATTTCTGAGGTGAATGTCTATTATGCCTGGGCTAACAGTGTAAGTACCAGTGCCATTTTTAGTTGAAACAATGTCCCAAATATGTGATATAGTTGAAACATGTTAAATGGTTTCCTTTATGATTATGAAGTTATACTTATTGTGTTATAAATGATTAGATTGCTAAATATAAACATATTCTGTATCACTTTAATAATTATATTGCAGAGCAGACGTTCTTGTAATTTTTTACAATCAGAAGTAAACATCTTCCCAACGACAGCTTGACTTTAAAAACAAGTAGGTACCGAGTCGCGTGTAACTCATGGTACAGAGCGGGCGTGTTGTGAGTGACAGGTTATCAGCGTTAGTTAGACCGCACTTCAGCGATAAAATTAAAAAAATTTCATTATAGTTATTAATGATACGAGTGCGAAAACACAAGCTTAAAGTTCGAGGGTGTTGTTATGCAACGAGACGCAGTCGAGTTGCATAGACACCCGAGATACTTTAAGCATTTTCGCAAGAGTGTCATTCAAAATTGGTCATAAAGTTAGAAATATAATAAACGCTAACAACCAAAAACAAAGACTTCCCTTAATTTATTCTTTGTGAATCTGAAAACGACAGAGAATAATATGGAAGAATATAAAATTAAAACGTTATTAACCCTTAACTGGTAACGTGAAATTTTGGAGCACAACTGGTAACGTGCAGTCTGTGAGACTGACACACTTTTGAAGCGAAAAAAATTATACTGTTTTAATTATTTGTTTAAATACATATATAGAGGTTTGTTAGGCATATATTTGTTAGTAATAATTTTATTTAAAATAACCGAAAACTTAATGTAAAGAGAAAATAATAAAATCATTTTCAACTTGAACACAAATTGGCAATGTACTTTTTACCAGACCAAGATAACAAAGGAAAACTTTTGATCAAAAGTAATTTTATTTATTTTACGATTAATAATAAGTAAAACAATGCATTTGTAAAAAAAAACTTAAAGAAATATTGTAATTCACAGGGCCTGCCATGCCTACAAGTGGCAAAAACTTCTCACGTAAACCGTCACCTTTGAAGCGAAAAAAATTAAACTGTTTTAATTATTTTTTTAAATATATATATATAGAGAGGTTTGTTAGGCATATATGTTTTAGTAATAATTTTATTTAAAATAACCGAAAACTTAAAGTAAAGAAAAAATAATAAGATAATTTTCAACTTGAACACAAATTGGTAATGTACTTTTTACCAGACCAAGATAACAAAAAAAACTTATTTTATTTATTTTACGATTAATAATAAGTAAAACAATGTATTTGTAAAAAAAACTTAAAGAAATATTTTAATTCACAGGGCCTGCCATGCCTACAAGTGGCAAAAACTTCTCACGTAAACCGTCACCTTTGAAGCGAAAAAAATTAAACTGTTTTAATTATTTTTTTTAAATATATATATAGAGGTTTGTTAGGCATATATGTTTTAGTAATAATTTTATTTAAAATAACCGAAAACTTAAAGTAAAGAAAAAATAATAAGATAATTTTCAACTTGAACACAAATTGGTAATGTACTTTTTACCAGACCAAGATAACAAAAAAAACTTATTTTATTTATTTTACGATTAATAATAAGTAAAACAATGGATTTGTAAAAAAAAACTTAAAGAAATATTTTAATTCACAGGACCTGCCATGACTACAAGTGGCAAAAACTTCTCACGTAAACCGTCACCTTTGAAGCGAAAAAAATTAAACTGTTTTAATTATTTTTTTTAAATATATATATAGAGGTTTGTTAGGCATATATGTTTTAGTAATAATTTTATTTAAAATAACCGAAAACTTAAAGTAAAGAAAAAATAATAAGATAATTTTCAACTTGAACACAAATTGGTAATGTACTTTTTACCAGACCAAGATAACAAAAAAAACTTATTTTATTTATTTTACGATTAATAATAAGTAAAACAATGTATTTGTAAAAAAAAACTTAAAGAAATATTGTAATTCACAGGGCCTGCCATGCCTACCAATGGAAAAAAATTCTCACGTAAACCGTAACGTGCCGTCTCACAGACTGTACTGAATTAAAAATAAAACACATCTCCAGCGTTAGTTACCCAAATTTACCAATAATTGTGCGATAGGTGGGGTACCAAGAGGAGAAAGATTAGATAGGATCATTTACCGAAAAGCGGTACTCTTTTGCTGAAAATTTGAGTTTAAAATTTGCTTGCAGTCTCACAGACGGCACGTTACCAGTTAAGGGTTAAATCATATCATACAAGTGGAACCCCCCAGCAAAAGGCAAGATATCATACATTGCACAAGATGCCAACATTACGGACACTCAAAATATTATTGCTGTAGGATTTACGCCTGCGTTAAATATGGAGGACTACAGACCACTTCTAGCTGCAAAAAAAAAACAAAGAAACAAGATCGAGGTACTTTCTTTGCGGCGGAACCCATCCAATCAACTACAAAGGCTGTGCACATTATCAAAATCCACCTAAAGGAAACAGTGAACGCAGTAGTTTTCTTCAACTAAACAGAAGTTACGGTGCTACATTTAGAAATAATACAAAAGGTACAGATAACACAAAAATCAATCAAGACAACAATTTAACACTTACGAAATTTATGGACGAATTCAAAACAACTTTTAACCAGTTAATACAACAAACTAGCATAGTGCTAAACATGCTCACAACGCTACTAAGCAAAATCGTATAAAATGTACAACAAAGTCCTAAGGGTAGCAGAATGGAACGCCAAAATCATCTGCAAGCCACCTCAATAAAATTTAAAATCCAATTCTATGATATAACAATTTCAGCCGTGTATTGTCCACCCCTCCACAACATTAAAAAATAAGATTTGAAGAGTACTTGCAAACATTAGGGCGAAAATGTATGGCAGGAGGAGGCTACAACTGCAAACATACGTTATAGGGGCTCCGTCTAATCACAACCAAAGGCAGAGAACTAGCAGGACTCATACAACACAAGAACTATTTGTTTATTTCGAGTGGTTCCCCTACATACTAGCCAACGGACATAGGAAGATTGCCAGATTTGCTCGACCTTTTCATAATGAATGGAATCTCCCAGACATATACAGTTATAGTAGGAAGCCATGACGTGACATCGGATCATTCTCCTATAATTGCTGCAATGAACACATCCATATTAAAAAAAGTACCCTTATATTACACAATTCAAAAACGAACTGGACCAAATATCGCAACATAATAAACGAAAACACAAATTTAAAAGTAGGACTAAAAGACCCTGAGGAAATAGAAGCAACCAACATATTAACTATAATACTTCAACCGGCAGCACCACAGCACAGCACACCACAGCAGGCATCTTCAAAAACTCTACACTATATATCCATACAAATAAAAAAGTAGCACAGAAGAGAAGAGCTAGGGCGATCTGGCAACGAAGTCACACTTCTGCAGATAAAACCAGATATAACCAATTAAGCAACCAACTAAAAGCAAATCTCAGAAAAAAACGAGTGACGAATCATTCAAAGGCTACGTAAGCAATCTTTACAGATATGATCACTCCATTCGGAAACCATTTAAGAACGCAAAAAAAACCAATACCATTGGTAGGCCTAATCCGAAATAATACCCCAACTCTAGCACCATGTGCTAAAAGCGACAAAGAAAAAGCTACTCGGTTTGCTGAACATTTAGCCAGCGCCCCCCCCCCCCCTTCCCCCACAAAACAAACCTGACCAGGATGTAGACCGATACTACCATCCCTGTGCATGAACCACAGCCAATTGAAGCAACTATTCCAAACGAAATTAAAATAGAAATCAAACAACTCAAACTCAGAAAAGTATCGGGTGCTGATCTAATAACAACTAAAATGCTAAAAGTACCAAGAAGAGGAATGGTGTATTTCATATAGGTACTTAATAGGTATAACGCCATCCTGAGGATAGATTATTGGTCCAGCTAGATGAAAACTGGAAAATAATTATATTAAAGCCTAGAAAAAATCGAACGGATATCTCCCTATAAGTCTACTTTGATCTCCAAACTACTCGAAAAATACTTTATGCAACAAATGAGTAAAGTACAACTTTTTTTCACGCGTAGGAAAGTTTGACCGCACGAGCCGAAGGCGAGTGAGGCAATTTCTACAAGTGAAAAAAAGGTGCTTTACTCACGAGTTTCATACAAAACGTTTTCTACGTCCGTAGATTCAAATAAATTCGATAAAGCCTTTATTAATTTTTATTATAGAATCAAGGATGACATACT
This sequence comes from Agriotes lineatus, assembly GCA_940337035.1. NCBI lineage: Eukaryota > Metazoa > Arthropoda > Insecta > Coleoptera > Elateridae > Agriotes > Agriotes lineatus. Next base: position 10,126 of record CALNHX010005097.1, read on the forward strand.
GCCTGAATATTTTATCTCAAGTCATCAGTTTGGTTTTCCCCAATCCTATTCTACCATACAATAAAACCACCGAGTAAAACATGAAATAAGTACGAGTTTCGAAGAAATGCAATACTGCACAACGGTACTGTTCGATGCCAACCAAGGATTTGATAAGATTTGACATCCCGGCCTTCTCTTAAAAAAAGGATTCTTCCTTCCTCGTACTACTTAGAAATTATACCTAAGTGATCGAAAGTTTCAAAGGTCAGTAGTGAAGTGTCCAGTGTTTACCCAGTGAATGCAGGGGTGCTACAAGGCAATGTTGTGGGGCCCATGAGTAAATCTGGACAGAGTATTATACTGGAAACTCCATATCGTCAAAAAAGGAAACAATTTGATTTAAAAATGAAAGAGATAAATTGCATAATAGGTAGAGTCAAAATTATTACTAGACAATAAAATTCGTATATAAAGTCGACAATTATAAAGCTCATCTGGACGTATGATAAAGAACTATGGGGCTGCGCAAGTAAATCCCACGTAGCTACAATCCACTGATAAAAGTTGGGGCACTTCATTCCATGTAGAAGCGTGGCCTGAGACGAGGCGAATCAAGGTGCCGAAATATCTCTTTCCGAAACCCAGCGAATCTGGCACACGTTAACGGCGTACTGGGTGATGTGATTAGCATCACGCCTTCGACGACTGCCTTGCTTACCCTACTTCCATAACTGTGGTTTCGGTACCCAATTTTTAAAGCGACTGCCAGTTGCCAGAGATGCTAATCAAATATTCTACGGCCAGTTACTAATGCACCCTGATACGTGACAAATCTGCACATTCGTACAGTCTTTAAGGTACCATTCGTGAAAAAAGTCGTCCGCGAACACCACGAAAAACTGGAACTGCTAACAACTCTCTACTATGTTATATATGTACACTAAAGACATAATAGCTTATAGAATGCATTGTATTATTATTTCTGATTAAATTGTAATTTAAAAAATATAAGTACTACGGCAAAGTGGGGTTAGCTTGATCATCTTAAACATATTGTTCGGAATAACTTTCTTATATTTAGATCTAACTAAACTAAAATTGGTAGGCGAGTTAGACGAGTGTAGGTTTCTCAGAATCTGAAATATTAAACCAAACAATACTGAAACAACAGCACAAAAGAAGGGTGATCAATCCCATACCTGATTTTAGGGTGTGATTGATCTCAGTATGACATCGTCAAACAGCTTTATGCCAATGTAGAAGTGATCAGTCTCATTTCTGAAAAATTCTACATGCCAGTTCCTTGGAATTAGGGCTGTGGTGAGATTGAGGAGTACTAATTTTATAAAGTAAAACTATTCATTAATAGAATGACAGTGAGTTTTGTCATTGCAACATTGCAAAAACAAACTGACAAATGACAATTTTTTTGACAAATATTGAAACCGGCCATGTTACATCTCTCGTCAGTAATGTTTATTTTCAAGGGCAATACCACAAAAGGTAAAATTTTTTGAGATTTTTTTCGTTCTCATGCAGATTATTGTGTTTAAATTTATCGAAACCAAAACTGCGTTAAAAATTCCGCGAGACCGCAGGTCGAGTGGCATTTGAGTAGTTTTTGTCGAGAGAAATTTGCAAGAATTCGCATTTTGTTGAAAAAAATTCTCATAAAACATTTTGCCTTGAGTAGTATTTGGAAAGATTATTCAATAATATGGGTAGATGGCTTTTACCGTTTTCGACCGCATGCATTTTTAACATTTTTCACTATTAATCCAATATTCGAGCTTCCAACACGATTATTATGGGTTTTTAGAACGACGCTGATTTGCAAACTTCACTTTGACGTTTTGGTGAAATGTCAGTCAAAGGCTACTCACTAAATTAAAATCATTGAAACCAATCGGGCTCGCGTGAAAACACTGCGACATTAGGTGTTTTCAAAATCAGTCAATTTTGATTGGCCGTTTCTGACAAATTGTACAATTTTCATTGGTTTGATCATTATAGTGTTGAATAATCAGTTAAAGCTCAAGTCAACTTTTATTTTTGATATGTATTATCTTATATGTGTTAAGCTTAAGCATATTGTATTTTAAATTTATAATATTCTGAAAGACGGCCCTGGATAAGCATTATGAATTTAAATTTGTGTTTGTGGCCCAATATATGCAACGCAGGCAGCGGATTACGGGCAAGGTCTTGGGCGAATATAACAATAATAGAAATACTGTTATAGAAAATTGTTTTGTATTTGGTTACAACAAGCACGCATATTATTTAGGCAAACCATATTTTGTCGACATCTGCCATTGAAAGTTCATTTTTCTACATGGTGGGTGCTGCAAAATGTAAAAGTGTGTTGCAAAGTATTTTTTCGACGACTGACATCGAAAGTAGATTTTTCTCACTGTCATTTGACAACAGAAAGTTGACATTTGCCGCTGAGCGTGCGTTTTAATCTTTTTGCCGCTCGCCGAGCGTTTTGGGTTTCCGCGTGAACAAAATAGGTACCCACGTCCGAATGTTTCCTTGACAACGCCCGTCATTTGTGGAAATAATCTCGTCACATGTCATATAGACCGCGCGAGTAAAGTTAACTTGATTGTCAATTAATTTTTGCGATAAAACGAAATTTGATATTTTCCTTTAATAATATGCTCAGTCGTCGAAAAAATAGTATGTATGTTTCGAGCTAAAAGTGCGCTTGCCGCTTTTGCATGATTGCTGGTTTCGACTTCGTCTCAACCAGCAATATTCATGCGCAAGCGGCAAGAATGCACTTTCAGCTCTTAACATACAATATACTATTGCTGCACACTTTTAGGTACTTTTCAGCTCAGACTGTGTTGCAAAGTACTTTGCCGCACACTTTCAGGCACTTTGTAGCACAGTTTTTTTGACATTCCACAACATAATCTGAAAATTGATATATAACGTCAAATTGTTTTAAAATTGTAAATTATGATTTTCGCATTTTTAAGCTTCCATAGTTGCAGGAGTAGACAAAATAGTGTCTTCGTCTCTCAGGCTGCAATTGTCGTTTTCGTTCGGCAAAGGTATACTTTCAACACTTGCTATACAAATGACTATTTTTCTACGATCGTGTCAAAATGACAACGTTTTCCACAGTTTCTAGTGTCAAAAGTGACGTTTGTAGCACTCTTAATATTAGCCCCCGAATTATATCTTTTTCGCACGTTGCCATTGGTGGCGTGTTTTAATATTATACGCCTTGTCGTAAATTTGAATATCAACATAACCTAGAATATCTAACACAATGTAGTAGCCAGAATGCTTACCACTGAGCTATGGAGCCCGGCGATATGTGGATTATAAAATGCCGGAAACTTGTGCGCCAACGTGGCGCGAAAATTTGAATTTGTTAATGATAATACTGATATCAATCTCACCTCACTTTATAGTAGTAGTATAGGTTGCCATTAATTGTCAAATAATGTTTATTTTAGGAAAACTTCGTGAAACCCAGAAAGAGAAACAGTTTAAATGCGAAAGATGTGGACGTTTTTACAAATATGTACAGTCTCTAAGACTGCACGTAAGAACGGAGTGCGGAAAGGAGCCCAAGTATATCTGCAAATTTGACCGATGTACCTACCGTTGCAAGCAGAAAGGAAGTTTGAAATCTCACTTGATAAGGAAACACCGAGTCCAAGCTGTTCTTTCTAATAACTATTTATATGAAAACGTGTAATTAGTCTAACAGTGTGAATAAACGAATTTATGAGTACTAGTAAATAACATAAATGCTGCCATAAAATTATTACTATTATTATGCGAATTTTACTACATTAGTACAGTGTAAGTGTCAGTGCCATTGTTTTGTTGATAGAAATATAGGACATAGTTGAATACTGTTATTTGTTAATTGTGGGGTGGTTTCTACAGCTTCTAGATTATTTATTTCAAAACTATTTTGAGTTGGAGTGGACTGACTGATTATTTTTCTATACAATAATAAATTGATACTGAAGCTGTGGGTGAAGTTTTATCTTGCCTCAAAACAATATATCCTGGAATATTAAATCGTTCTGCATCGATTGACTGCTTTTCACTAATGCAAGCAATATCGATGGCATAGTGTCATGGATTGAAATCTCCTAGCTTTACACGATTGGGTTGTCTAGCAGCCATTTTTGAAGTGTTGGTAGAAGCATAATTAAGAAAATTCGATTTTTTCATGCGAGGTGTGAGAGGAAAATATTCGGCACTGGATCTGGCCGTTATTAATTTTATTCTTCTATAAGAAAATGGCCCTAATGGTAACGTCAAGGTTATAAACTGTGTTTTATAAAATCTATTAGGCTAGTCACAATCCAACCTGTAATCGACACTGTTTGCTGCCCTCCCTGAGGAGGATAAACTCAGTCCTGGTGTCTGTGCGACGAACACTGGAATAACACACGCCCATATAAAATAATTTCAGGATTTATTCCAATTATAAAAATAGGTAAGCTCTAGCTACTAGAAGAGAGAGTTATAAACGTGCAGGATCTACAAGGTCTGTAAAAACTATATAGAAAGAACAAATATAAAAAGTAATATAGTGTCAAAAATACCGACATGGAGGCAAAGTGAGGATATACATATTCTGTTTTCAGTTTTAATTTGACAGTCGTGAAAGAATAGATTGATTATATTGCAGAGCAGACGTTGTAGTTAGTAACTTTGTATAAATAAGTACTAGAAGTAAGCATCTTTCCAACGTCAGTTTTATTTCCTAAATAAGTAATAGTATAGATAATTACTAATCGTCTAATGATATTTATTTTAGGAGAATTTCTTGAAGCCCAGAAGGAAAAACAGTTTAAATGCGATACATGTGGACGTTCTTACAAATATATAAAATCTTTAAGGCAGCATGTCAAATGGGAATGCGGAAAAGAGCCAAAGTATTTCTGCACAGTTGATCGCTGCACCTACCGTTGCAAGCGCAAAAGGCACTTGAAATCTCACGTGCTAAGGAAACACGGGGTAAAAACGTTTCTTTCTAATAATTACCTTAATTACCTTAATTACCTTAATTACCAGAAAGAAAGACAGTTTAAATGCGTAGCATGTGGACGTTTCTACAAGTATATACAGTCTTTAAGGCTGCACAAGAAAACGGAGTGCGGAAAAGAACCAACGTATTTCTGCAATTTTGAGCAATGCACCTACCGTTGCAAGCAGAAAGGAAATTTGAAAGGTCACGTGATAAGGAAACATGGGGTCCAAGCGTTTATTTGTAATAACTTGTAAGAAAATATGTAATGCGATTGTTTTATATAAAATATGTATACTTGTGCTCATAAAAATGGAATACACATATAATGTGATTGTTTTATATAAAGTATCTAAATTGGTTTAATAATAAACGAATTTATGAATAGTTAATAACATGGAAGATGCGATAAAGTTGTTATTATGCGAAGTTGCTTCGCTGCTATTGTGTGAGTACGAGTACCATTTTATTTTTGAAAACAATGCCGCTAATATGAGACATAATATTTGAAACATTTAAAATACTTTCTTTCTTGAATTACTATTATGGAATTATACTACAAATCTGTTTTGTTATAATTGGTTATATTCCCTAAATATAAACATATTCTGCAATCTGTATCAGTTTTAAATTGACACTCGTGAAGTCGTGAAGGAATGAAATGGTTATACTGCAGAGCAGACGGTCTTGTAACTTTGTAGAATTAACATTTTCCAACGTTAGCTTCGTTTCCAAAATAGGTAATTGTATAGGTAGTTATTAATTGTCTAATGATGTTTATTTTAGGAGAATTTTGTGAAACCCAGAGCGAAAAACAGTTTAAATGCGAAGCATGCGGACGTTCCTATAAATATATACAGTCCTTAAGGCTACATGTCAAAACAGAGTGCGGAAAAGAGCCGAAGTATCTTTGCAAATTTGAGAGTTGTACTTATAGGAGCAAGCGGAAAGGGAATTGGAAATCTCACGTGCTAAGGAAACACGGGGTCGAAGCTTTTCTTTCCAATGCCAACTTGTATGAAAACATGTAATACGACTGTTTTATATAAAATATGTACAAGTCTTATAATGTGAATAAACGAATTTATGGATAATTAATAACATAGTGATCGAAACAAATCTCATCAAGCGATCTCTGATTTTTGTAAAACAAAAAATTGCAAGTCGCAGCTTCGTTCAGAAAATATGGACTGTCAAACAAACTTCAAAATGCTTTCAATAATATTGTCAAGTTTCTATCAAGAATACAATTTGAGGTTATAATGTGAGTTAAGTGAAGACAGACGTTCAAATTCCAAGGCATACTTTGAGGATAATTTCTGAACATTCTATATTAAAGCTGCAATAAAATGGTTATCAATATGCGAAGTAGATGCACCAGTATAGTCTAGGTACGAGTGCTATTTTATTTCTTAAAACAGTGTCCCTGTTCTTTGTTTATTATAAAATTATACTTACACACAGAGATTTTGTTATAATTTATGAAATTGCCATATATAAACCTATTATGTATCAGTGTTAATTTTACACTTGTTAAAAAATAGAATGGTTCTATTGGAGAGAAAACGTTCTTGTAACTTTATATAACTAACAGAGGTAAACATCTTTCCAATAGCTTCGTGTTCAAAATCAGTAATAGTGTAAATTGTAATTAATCGGCTAACGATGTTTATTTTAGGAGATTTTTTTGAAACCCAGAAAGAAAGACAGTTTAAATGCGAAGCGTGTGGACGTTTCTACAAGTATATACAGTCTTTAAGGCTGCACAAGAAAACGGAGTGCGGAAAAGAACCAACGTATTTCTGCAAATTTGAGCAATGCACCTACCGTTGCAAGCAGAAAGGAAATTTGAAAGGTCACGTGATAAGGAAACATGGGGTCCAAGCGTTTATTTGTAATAACTTGTAAGAAAATATGTAATGCGATTATTTTATATAAAATATGTACACTTGTGCTTATAAAAATGGAATACACTTACTGTTGGACTAATTTGAAAAGTCGTATTATTCTTATTATTAAATAATTTTTTATACGATATTTTTATTTAACTATTTTCTTGTAATTTAATACAACAAAGTTCTTTGCGGAAGCACAGAAAGTTTGTGTGCGGAAAAGCTCCCTCCCTTACATGCAGTATAACCGGATGCCAATACGTTTAATGAGGCCACCTATTCATTTATCGATGTTTCAAACCAACCGGTATTGCAAAACTAAAATATTACAAAAATCGGTTGCAATACTTATATTCCATTTTTATGAGCACAAGTGTACAATTGCAGTAAAACATTTTATTCAACATCTCTCAATAAACTCAGAAGCTTCAAAATCAAAATTTAAAATTGAAATCACGCTATCTGTTTGTTTTAACTTTTTCAGTTGCTAGGTGACATCGTAACACCGATGACATTAACCATTATTGCGTATACCAAAACTCACTAGTTGAATCATGGTATTCAAAAAGACCCTTATGTGTAAAATTGATATTGTGATTGTTAAAATGGTCATGCTTATGAGGCATTTATTGAGAGGTGTTAGATAAAATTATTATTATTATGTGCCATTTTCTACGCTATTATAATGTAAATACCAGGGCAGCTTTACTTCAAATAATCGCCCTAATACATAACATACTTCGAATATGTTAAATGGTTTCTTTGTTTTATCATTATGAAATTATGCTAGCCCACGGAGCTTTCTGTTATGTTCTAATTTATTAGATATACAAATAAAATAGAAAAATAAACATATTCTGCATCAATTTTAATTTAACATTCGTAAATGAATCGAATGATTATATTGCAAAGAACACGTTGTTGTAACTTTGTTACGATATAAACACGACTTTACGACAACATTGGGCCGTAGTTATCACAGACTTCAATTGCGTTGGGGGGCAGCGGTATTAAAGCCCCCGATTGTTCACAGCTATCTCGCGAGGAGGGGAGGTTCCCGGTGCTCATGAAGTCCAGTCATGCTTTAGGATAGTCAAAATGGAGAGCACTAGGGCGCCACCGCTAAAAATTCAACCTATAACTCGATCAGTCCACTCCGTTTGCGGCCGCAGCGGATTGAATCGAGTGCAAAACAAATACTTACGGGTTTGTCAACTAAATGCTTAATTGCTTTAACTGTTAAAAAGTGCAATCTCTAAACAATTTACCACTCAAAGGTTAAACACAGCTTTTAAATACAAAGCGCTTACAGGGCGCAGAATGCTTAGCTGACTGTCAATTGTGACTTAAAGAAACCCATAATATTACAAACGACGTTTTCTAAACTATTGGAAATGTTAAACAGGTAGTCTACAATATAACTACAGTTACACAATACATAAAACAAGTTGCAACATCCAAAATACAACAGAGCAACTCAACTCAAAATAGTAAACGTGTCCAACTCAAAACATCAACCTCGAGTATACCAGCTCGAACTGCCTTGCTCTTTAAACATAATAAATCGATGAATGTCAGATACTTTTTATGTTTTTATTACGGAATTACGTTGAAATAAAAATAATTGTATGTAATGACGTTAAGCTATAGTTTGTTGTCACTCAAATACACGTTACTTTGTTTAAAAACACACTGAACTTTCCTTTCCAGTATAACACCTTAGTAGCTAAGTTACATCTGAATATCTGTGCTTAAACGAAGTTGCCTTTAACAGGGGTTTATTTACGATAAGGTGTTATCATTCCGACTTTGGGCAGTTATAGACACACGTTGCAAGCTCGACGTTGGTTAAACAAACATTAGCTCCCTGTTATATCCGCATAAGCGACGATAAGAAAACACACCTGTGCTTTTTTTTCATTAACGGGAATATTTGGCGACGTTTCGAAAATTCGGAAGTAGTCCGAAGATAAATGGCTATTACAAACGACGTACGATGCGTATTCCCACATAGAATAGCTTGGGTTCAATATACCGGAATGTTTATTTCCCACTTCCATATTAACTGGCACAAAACTCGGATGACCCTGATTAATGTTAATTCACGAGACAACAACAAATTGGAGCTACGTGGGTGGGCTGAAAAGTAATGCACACATGCTTGTAGAACGCAAACGCAATGACCTACGGAAACGCTCATGGTTGTATTCGTAGCTGCGTCCTTCCTTTATGCGCATGCCAAGTTTGAAAAAGTTTTGTTCACCAGATCGTTTTTTAGTAGCGGAAGTATGGAGACGTGTTCTCGTGCTATGTCAACGCGACTTAAACAGCGCGCGGTTAAAGAATTTTTAACTGCTGAAAACGTGATTCCATTCATCGCCGTTTATTGGCCGCTTATGGCGACGATACTGTTGATAGGACTACTGTCAACCGATGGGTAATAAAATTTCGTGGTTGCGATCCCGGAAAAGCCGTAATTGATGACGAAAAACGCAGTGGACGTCCGATCACTGCCTCAAACGATGAACATCGCAAACGCGTCGACAATTTGATCCAAAATGACCGGCGAATCACTCAAAAGCGCATCGCAAACCGGCATGCGCATAAAGGAAGGACGTAGCTTCCGAATACAACCATATGCGTCTCCGTAGGTCATTGCGTTCGTGTTCTGCAAGCATATGTGCATTACTTTTCAGTCCACCCACGTAAGTTTAGGGACAACGAAAAGTTGGGGCGAATGGCACACGAAAAGTACAAGCCACTACATCAATTTCTTGCACAACAGCACAACGAAAAGCCGCCCCGGATCACATTTCAAAGTATCCCGATCCGTGGCGATAATTGCAGAAGCAACGTCTTAACTCGTTTAGTAGCTGACGCGAAGTGGAGTCACAGTTTAAAACTGTTCCCCGCGGTTTTGCCCCCCTTCCAAGATAAAAATTCACGATGCCCCTGACTATCTTACTTTAAGAAATATATCTGCCTTGATGCTCATACAGAATGGAAAATTTCTAGAATTGCCGTTAACAGCGGCAATAAGTGTACATGACGCTGAAACGGCACATTTCATCACATACCACCCACTTAGCTGATGAAATTTCTTGGAAAATATCCTTGACTAGCCGACAGTCGGACTCCAGCACGTTTCAAATTGCAGTCTGGATGGCGACAAAAAACCATAAAAACATGACGTAATTGATAAAACGTAACTCGAAGACGGGGTGCAATTCATAAACGACGAATTTTAAAATGATACTTAAGGCTACTATTAGCTAGTGGCAAAACTTAACTAAGCGTGACATTCACTATGCGTAATATTCAAATTAAGACTCGCTTTCGCAGATCTCTGTAATATTATTATGACAAGCGGAAAGATGTCTTTAGTAGTTTTGTAAATTGACTGAATTTAGAAAATCACATTACGACTTAGTATAATTTACAGAGGTAAACATCTTTCCAATAGCTTCCTTCCAAAAGCAATAGTATAGGTAATTAATTGGTTCAATTTTTTTTTTTTTTTTTTAATATGTGTATTTTAGCAGCTCAGCATTATAATGCTATACATGCTAGGTATGACATTTCAAGTAATTAAATAACATTTACATGACATTAAGAGGCTATTACTCTAAAGCTGAATTAAATATTAATATTTTCAAGACAGAATTTTGTAACAATTTACAATTTACGAGTTAACTACTGTCGATGTCTTCATCTGATAAAATTATATCCTGTGGCACCCGTCTTTTGAGACGTCTTACCGGTGGAGGAGTGTTTAAATGATGAGTTAGAGCACTGGGACAATCATTTATCTTCGCAAAGAATAATTCGGCACTTGATCGTATAAAGTCTTTGACATGAGCGATTTGTAGTTCTTTGTGGAGTTGGTTATTTCTTACGAACCAGCTAGCGTTGCAAATAATGCGTAGAACTTTGTTCTGCATAACTTGAACTTTATTTAAGTGTACGTTGGTGGCTGTTCCCCAGACTGTTGAGCCATACATGATGATGGGGCGTATAAGAGATTTATAGAGAAGTATGGAGCACTTGATTTTTAAAGATGATTTGCGGTTGATAAGTGGATAGAGTTGGGTAAGTCTTGTGTAGCATTCGTTGAGTTTCTTGTTTATATGATAACCCCATGTCAGCTTCCTGTCGAGATGAAGGCCTAGATATTTGACTGCATTGTCCTTTGAGTTCCAAGGTATTGGAGTTCCGTTTACTTGTAGCATTGGAGGATCTGCAGGTCGCCTTAATGTGAATATTTTTGCCTGGCACTTCGAGGTGTTAAGTTTGATTTTCCATTTGTGGCACCATTCTTGGTATATATCGATTGCCATTTGGAGGTTATTGGCTGCTTCAAGAATATCGGCGTTTTGTGATATAAGTGCGGTATCATCCGCATACATGGCCAGGTTAACGTTGTTGAATTGAGGTATGTCGTGAGTATATATGTTATATAACGTAGGTCCTAAGATGGATCCTTGCGGGACACCAGCACATATGTTGTTTAGATACGAGTATTGTGAGTTTAGTCTAACTTTAAATGTTCTAGACGTGAGAAAAGAGGCGATTATTCGAGTGAGATATGCAGGAAGATTAAGTTGTATTAGTTTATAGATCAAGCCTTCTAACCAGACCTTATCGAAGGCCTGAGCTACGTCGAAGAAAGCGATCACTGTATGCTGCTTGGTTTCGAATCCGTTGGATATAATATTGGTAATTCTCAATAGTTGGTGAGTTGTCGAGAAATTTCTGCGAAAGCCATATTGGGTGTCCGGTATGATGTTGTTATCATTTATGAAGCTATTGAGGCGATGCTGTATAATTTTTTCAAATAACTTGGATAGAGTGGGCAGCAAGCTGATAGGTCTATAGTTGTTAGGAGAAGTTTTGTCCTTCTGTGGTTTGGGAAATAGAATAATTTCGGCCTGCTTCCAGGTGTTAGGAAAGTAGCCCAGTCTGAAACAACTATTAAATAGGTTGGCTAGGAAAGCAAGTGCTTTTTGGGTTAGGTTTTTAAGCACGGTATTAGGCACTAGGTCGTGTCCTGGTGATTTCCTAAGAGGGAGATTTTTAATATATTCCTTAATTTCACGAGGGGAAGTTGACTGAAAATTTTCAGTGACTTCTGGAATGGTGCTGCGTGCAATTCGTTCTACTTCTTCGTGTTCGTGCTCGAATTGTGGCTGCAAGAGGTTGGGCTTGAAAACTTCTTCTAGGTGTTGAGCAAATAGGTGGCATTTAGCTTCGTCGCTTTCATAGTTGACTCCGTTGTCTTTTAGGGTTGAAATTTCTTCCCGCTTCCGTAGAAGTCTCTTGGTTGTAATCCACAGAGAGTTGTCATTGGGGTTAATTTCTGAGATGTATTTTTGGTATGAAGATATTCGGAAATTATCAAGTTCGAGCTTTACCTGATGGGTGAGTCTGTTAAGTTCTTGTTTGTGGTGGTGATTTCTTGTTCTCATCCATAGTCTTCGCACACGACTTTTTTCCTTGATAAGGTTTAAGATATATCTTGGTGGTTCGGCATGTGTTATATGATGTTTATTCTTTCTAGAAGTTGTTGCGGAATGTACTGCGTTAGTTACTGCATTTGTGAATGATCTAACGGAGGTGTCAATGTCGCTATTGTTTATGATTTTTTTAATAGATAAGTTTATGTTTAGGTGACTTTGGAAGCTTTCCCAGTCGATTTTTCCAGAAATTAATCTAGGGACAACTTGGTGCGGACTTAATACGGTGTTAGTGGAAATAATAACGGGTAGGTGGTCGGATTCAAGTTCGCATATCACTCTTTGTTCCAAAGGCGTTGATATGTTTTTTAATAGACTAATATCCAGTACATCCGCTTGGTGATTTGAGTTGTATGGTATGTGTGTTGGTTCAGGTGGAGCCATTACGTGTACTGCTAATTTTGATGTGAGTTTATGAAGCTTTAATCCGTTGGGATTATTGACCCTGCAGCCCCAATAGGTGCTCTTGCTGTTTAAGTCTCCTAGCAGTATTGTAGCAGTTGGACTTGAGAACAGAGAAGATATGTCATTGTTGTTTAATTGTAAGTGCGGTGGTTTATAAGCAGATATGATGATTAATTCGTTACCACTCTCAAGTTTGGTCTTGATGGAGACAGCCTCGATAGATGCGAGATCTAGGAGATCGACTGGATGATGTTGTAACTTATTTCTGATGATTATTGCAACGCCGCCGCCTGCGTGGTGAGCTTCTCTATCTTTTCTATATGTATTATACCCCCTTATCCGTAGAGGCTCGCTGTTGATTAAATGGGTTTCGCTAATGCAAGCGATGTCTATGTTGTATCTTGTCAGAAACAGAGTAAATAAATTTTGTTGCCTCTTGATGCCGTTGGCGTTAAAATTTAGAAGCGTTAACTTGTGAAGAATTTTGTTTGAATTACTTGCCATTGCTGAAGTAGCCTGCTATGGCTTTGGAAATGAGATCTGTGATGAGTGGTTTAATGGATTCTAAGATCTGATTTAGAATTGTACTAATAAATGAATTGTCAATGTTGTTTGGGTTGTGAGAACTGAAGTTGCTAGTGTTGTAGGAGTTTCTAAGTGAATGTGCATATGAATTGTATTGTGTAGGGGAATTCGGCAATCTCGGAATTTTGGGAGAATTGTTAAGATAATTTTGAGGAGCGATTGGTCGGTTATTGCTTCCAATTTTTATATTTTTGTAGTGAGGGCATCCTTTATAGTTAGCTGAATGAGGCCCGCCGCAGTTCACACACGTGGGTTTTTCTTCGCGTTGCTTCTTGCACTGGTTGTATAGGTGTTCTCCGGCACATTTAACACAGCGGGGTGGCAAACGACAATAATTCTTCGTATGACCGTATCGTTGACACCTAATGCATTGCGGGATCATTTTTGGTCTTCGTCGGGGTTCGACTGATATGATTGAATAAAGCAGCTTGTCTAGTTTGAAAATTCCTTTTCCGGCTTCATTGTTGGTCAGCTGCACTGCACATAAAGGCATTGGAACTTTATCTTTATTAAGAAGGCGAGTGACGGTCTGAACGGGATAAGTTTTGCATAATTCATTGAATATTTCTTGAACAGTGAGAGAAGTGGGCACATTGCGAAAAACGACATTTAAGGTTTCTTCAGCGGGGTTATGATATGTGTGATACGGCGTGTTGTGTTATCGGTGTAGAATTTTGTTAAGTTGCGATAATCGTCAGCTGATGTAAGGTTGATTTTTAGGCCGTCGGTTTTATGTTGAGTGGTGAATTCCTTAACTGTTAAACTTTTAATGTCATTTACAATTGCTTGATAATTATTTACATCGTGTAAAAATATTGGTGGTATTTTTGTTTCTTGTGACTTTTCGGTGTTGTCGTCCGTCAGCTGTTGCTCAGCTTGTTTAGGCAAATAGTATCTGTTTTTTGATAACGGAGCTATTTCGCTACATATATACTTTTTGTGGTACTCACTGACAGCTGTTAATTTTCTTTTTGTTGACTTGGGCTCCGTAATGTTGGCCATGGATTGATAATAACTCCCAGGTGTGGGAGCGCCGATAAACGTAGAATAGCAGTAAAACTGATATTTACAAACACAGTGTCGCTAGAAATCACGGGCGCGTCCGCACTCGGCGTTCGCACTAACTCGACTCTAATACAAACTCATTTACTGAAGAAAATTACTGTTTTGACAATTCAACTTCAGTATATTAAGTTCGTTTTCTAAACCAGTAGTAATTATTACGTCTAAATAAATACGGAACTGAAATGACTCTGTAAGCCAAACTGAAATGTGAATTAGATTATAGCCAAAATTAAATAATTTACGTCGATAAATAACTTGAACAGAACTATGTAAATAAGTCCATTTTATGTGTGCAAAGACAAATGTATAGCAGGGCCGTATTCAGTCAGACACGCTATATAAGCTTGCCCTTTCAATAAATATTTGGCCCTGACTTCGATGATTATTCTACATCTACTAACAATGCATATAAACTCGTAAACGATTTCAAGATCCATTTATTAAATACAAGTTCTTCAATTGTTTTCCCTTTTTAATATAGGTAACATTGTATGCAATAATCAATGTACCTTATGTAAAAGTGTAAAATGTGTATATTGTGCGCATTCTAAGTAGTAATCACCAGGGCCTTTTATTGATTGCAGAAAAGGGGATTATTCAAACTATAAAAAATTAAGTTAGGGATAGTTATAGAGGTGCATTTAAGGATATTCAAATTATGATAGTTATAGCACTTTACATTTTGAGTGTTTCGTGTTCATTTTCAAAATAAAACAGGTTAATAACTGCAACAGTTAAGCATAGCTACAACACTCGAACATCCCCTATGCATACGCTCACGTTAACAGAACAAAGTTTCCACTACATGTATATGAAAATTTTCAATAAATTATCAGAATCGACTAACAACGTTCAGTGTTAATACATATTATACACCAAGTAAATTAAACGTATGTTTATTCACGAAAGATGTTGAGCTCACGAGCACGTAGTGCGAGTGAGATCAAAT
Source organism: Agriotes lineatus (assembly GCA_940337035.1). Lineage (NCBI taxonomy): Eukaryota > Metazoa > Arthropoda > Insecta > Coleoptera > Elateridae > Agriotes > Agriotes lineatus. Next base: position 25,525 of record CALNHX010005097.1, read on the forward strand.
CTTTGAGTAAATAAATGTTTAATTCACGTGGCGTATATGTTTTTATTCAATTTTGACGAAATTTTGAATAAAAAATTTAAAAATATTCAAATTAAGATATAAATTTGCCCATTCATCGTCGATTTAATCTAAATTTTAGTAATTATATATTACACACTACAAAGAGAAAGAATAATTGAGTGTAGATATTTGTAGAAATAATAAAAATATGTTGTTCTTCATTGACACTTTTTAAATTCTCTAGGGAATTAAACTTTTTTAATTCTCTAGTGAATTAAAACACTTCTATTTCACTTGTGAATCATATACTGTTTATGAAGGTTGTTATGGAGTTAATAATGTCACTTTAAAGTGTCAAAATTGAATAAAAAACTTTAAAACACTGTTAAATTTTTTTTATTCGAATTAGAACCTCTCTGGAGTCTAGATGATTATTTTCGTTGCAAATTTTAAAACAATTTTGTAATATTTTAATTTTCAAAACAATAACTTGGTAATATAATAATTCTTACATTGTGCCAGTTCACGTCATTTTAATTTGTAAGTATGTATTAGTAAAGAAGTGCTTTCTGGCTAAACGTATTTTTTTTACTTAAATTGGCAGTTAAAAGTCTCGACTTAATAAAAATTATAAAATTTAACTATTAATTTTGTAGCAATATTTCTGATCGAAATTGAATTAACAATCAATTAAGCTAAAAAAAGCACCTGGTATTTTGAAATGATTGAATATTTCTCCAGACTACATATAAAGATATATCGATATAGTCCATATATTCGTGTATTTTTTTAAATACAAAAAATAATATTTTTCCCAATATCATTTAAAAATAACAACAGAAATGAACAAACAAATTGAACCTAACTGAGGAACTATTTTTAATCACAAAAATAATGCCCAAAAAATTTGGTCCATACTCTTCACAGAAAGTGCATAAAATTCGCGATACAAACACGACGGTGCTGCTGCACATACTGCATATTGCATATGCACCGGCTCGAGGCGAGCACGTGCGGTACTTACAGGCTAAAAATAATCCCCAAAGTCTTCGTGACTATCCCCATTTTCCGGCCGCGGTCAGCTCCTCATGGTGTCCACAGGTCGGCACGAGAGTCGGTTCCAGCGCATGAGGAAGCAAGATCCAATGTTTATAGAGTCAACAAACTGGCGTCGAGTTGCACGCGGACGCACAGTCACATTTTCACAGTGTGTCGGCGAGAAAATCAGCGAAGGGACGAAAAGCGACGCGAATTCGTCGAGGCGCACGCACTTATACACCCGCCTAGCGCACACCTAAAATGTGAACTACAAAATAATAATAGTACGAAGGTGGACATGCGGCTCGGCTCGGGAGGGGATCCGACCTATTCTATGCACGGTCAGCCGACCGAGGAAAACACCTCGAGCACGTGGGCAAAGGGACGCCCGCCGAAAAGCGGCGGGAGCTGTCGCTTTTACTTGACGGCCGAAAATTGAAAGTTCGAGAACCGATGGCCCTAATCCCTAATGGGCAGACGTTATTTCCAGAAATTTACTGTTTGCAGTTTGGACCTACTACACAACCGTAGATAAAGAGTGTTACAAAACCAAAGGGCACCTGCCATCAACACAATTAACGTAAACTATGATGAATTACCTATGGATAAAACAAAAGAATATCCAACATTCGGCCTGAACACTGAATGATCGATAAAATAAAACAGTATCTAACAAACGGTGCATCAATGGAAACTACAATAAAGTAGCTACAAATCATACAAAAATGTACCAACCCTCAACTACAATAATGTAAACTACGCATGATAAATTAACTATGCGCAAAACAAAACAATGTCGAGCATTCGGTCTGAATACTGAACCATAGATAAAACAAAACAGTGTCTAATGTACTAAGCTGTATTAACGGAAACTAAGTACAACAAAAAAAGCTACAAATAAAACTAAAAGGTATCTAACCTCAGCTACATTAATGCAAACTACATTTGACAAAGTAACTATGCGTAAAACAAAAGGATGTTTAACAAAATACTGCATGAACGCTAACTATGATTAATTAAGTGCAGATATTGGCGTTGATTACAACAAATTTACTCGAGAAAAAAGGCTACATCTAACACAAACTCTATTACAACAAATTTAAAGAAATTAACTATGAATAAAACAAACGGGCAGCTAACATCGATTCTATTAAATATGCAAGTTAACTATGGATGTTTAACATTCGGTCTATCGCTCTGAATACTGAACTATAGATAATACAAAACTGTGTATAACATAAGATGTATCAACGTCAACTAGAAATAAAACAAAAAGGTATCTAACCTCAACTACATTAACGCACACTACATATGACAAATTAACTATGCGCAAAACAAAAGAATCTATAACGAAATACTATATGAACGCCAACTACGATTAATTAAGTACAGATATTGGAGTTAATTCCAACAAATTTACTACAGAAAAAAGACAGCGTTTAACACAAACTGTATTAAAGTAATTTTAAAGAAATTTACTGTATATAAAACAAAAAGGCAGCCAACATACACTCCATTAACTATGCCAAATTAACTACACACAAAACGCCATAAAACAAAACAGTGTCTAATATAAGATGTATCGACGTAAACTACTATAGAGTGATCGAAAAAAATGTCTCCTCTAGTGACCTGTGATTTTTGTGAAACAAAAAATGTGACGTCGCAGCTTCATTCAGAAAATATGGAGCGTCAAACAAACTTCAAAATGCTTTCAATAATATGTCAAGCTTCTGTTAAGAATCCAATTTGAGGTTATAATGTGAGGTGAGTAAGAACACATGATCAAATTCCATCGCACACTTCGAGGAGAAATTTTTTAAATCACTCTATACGATTAAGTAACTGTAGATAAAAGAAAAATGTACTTAACCTCAACTGAATTAATGCCAACTATGACAAATTAATTGTACGTAAAACAAAAAAAAAATGTAACATATACTGTACAAACGCCTAAAAACGATAAATTAGCAGCAGATATTGAAGCTAACTAAAAGAAATTTACCAACACAAACTGTTTCAACGCAAATTGAAATAAATAAACTGTTGATAAAACAAAAGGACACATAACCTCAACTCGATTAACGCGAACTAGCCAAATTAAATATACGGAAAACAAAAGAATGTCTAACATAATACCGTATGAACGCCAACTACAATAAATTAACTGTAGATATTAAAGTTAACTATAAGAAATTTACTACTGACACCAATTGAAACGATTAACTGTAGATAAAACAAAAGGGCAGACAACCTCAACTCGATTAATGCAAACTACGACAAATTATAACTACAAATAAAACAAAAGAGTGTCTACAGTCCCCAACGTAGACAAATTAACTATGATAAAACAAAAGAGCGCTATAAAACAAAACAATGTATCAACGCAAACTAGAAATAAAACAAAAATGCACATAACCTCAACTCCTTTAATGCAAACTATGACAAATTAACTATGCGTAAAACAAAAGAATATACTGTATTAACGCCAACTACGATCAATTAACTATAGATATTGAAGCAAATTATAACAAATTTACTACGAATAAAACACGACAGCGTCTAAAACACACATTGTATTAACGCAAATTAAGACATCAACTCTATTAATGACGACCATGTCGAATTAACTATAGATAAAACAAAATAGAGGCTAATAGAAACTGCATTCATGTAAATTACACTAAATTGATACAGATAAAACGAAATGACACGAACATAAACTGCACTAGCGCCGACTGTGATAAACTAATGCGCTTTAAATTAACACAACTCGCATAATATTTGCTCATATGATTAACAACCAGATAAGATCGCTCCTTTTAGGTCAGAATTAGCTGAACTTTGCCATCCAGTTCCGACGTTGCTCCCGTTGAAAGGTTGAAGGATTACGTGTTAAGTACATAATCGGAAATAATTAAATCCAGCCGCTATTATGATTCACGGTTGCTATTAGACAGGTCCGATCTAGTCGGTCTTGTGACATCACAGATGAAGTGACCTTATTATAAATGAGAAAATTGTTCAGAGAAGATAGAAAAAAACTTGATTCGTATCAAATCGTCCGTGAAACAAAAACTGGCAGAAATCCCTGCTTAGATCATGGCCGCCTATGGGATCTACTTAGAATGATATGAATATACTTCGAACGAACTATATAAAAATAACATGACTAGGTCGATGTCTATTTGTTTTCTGCAATATATTGTGTAACTTGCAAACAATACATAAATGGGAATTTTAGAAGCCGCCATTTCTGATTCTCGGAAAACCATAGCGATTACGAGTCAATTAGACCCTATTTATTTAGATTTTTCAATTCAAGAGAGTGTGATTCATGTGTTTTAGACATGTACGAGCCTGACAAAATTCATGAAAATATTTCCCCAGCGATCAAAAAGGTATATAATGATAAATGATAATGAATATAGTAAAACCCCTAGTCAATATGACATTTAGGTCTAAGCCGAAGGTAAATTTAAAAAAATCGAATAAGCGCGAAAATCAAAAATTTTATAATGAATTGCGACCATCATTGCAGTTTACTGCCATCCTACAATACAAATTTACAAATACTCATACGACCATTTTCACAGGGCTCGATAACGCAGAGAGGTTAAGCATCCTGAGTCCTGGCTACTAATCTAAGGGTCTCGAGTTTGCACCCCAGTCCAGGTAAGGCGTTTAAAAATTTAAAAATTCGGATAAAAGATATAAAACTGTGGATCCCATATTACTAGGATGTGCTACAGCCGGAACTCCTTTGTTTCAGTTAAATTTCAGTAAGACTTTGGCCATACGACTATCATAGCAAAGAACGCCATTTTTCGGAATTTTTCATTTTTTTAAGAAATACAAATGTACATAGGCAATAATTATAGCGACATCATTCATCGTTGGTTCTTCTATAAAAATCCAGAAGGGTCTGTGTTACACAGTCAATACTTATGTGATCGTCATTCGTATTTTTCGTGATATTGCATTGCATTTATTTCTTAACAGATTCGTTTTTTTTTTCATTTCAAGAGCAAATAGTATATTAGATATGTGTTATTGTTTGTTATTTGTCAACAAACTTCACGTAGGCGGATTACTAGAAAACATTTTCATATAAAAAAACGATAATAATGTTGAGTCAACATTCCTTTGTTATCAAATTATCACAAAATTGAATAACCTAATTTCAGACACTTTAAATTGTATTAAATCTGTTTTTACAAACAACAAGGACTTTCTAGTCACAAATATTTTTGCACTAAACACACACTTGAAGCTTACACAAAAACGACCTCTGATTGATAAATGATTTCCCATTTATCACAACTCATAAAAGGTGAACGAACAGAGCTTACAGATACGTTTCGAGATTAGGAAATAAAACATACTTCAACAATCAGAGTCTAATTAAAAATGCATTCATTCACTCTTTAACCTCTTTTATCTTTGAAAAATTGATTAATTTGCTAAGCCCATTGCCAGTACCTAACGTGGTATATAAAAACAGTCAATATTTGTTCACTCCAAGCCATGTTTGACTACGGCAGCCCAGATTTCCACACCCAACGCCGCAATAGTCTTTAATAAATTTCATGTATGCGAAAAGCTACAGCCGGTTTTGGCTGGAAAACAGAGAGGATCACAAGGTAGTCTGTCTATTTGCGGAACAAATATTTACCGGTACGCTTTATCTATTGTTATTTGTTTTTCAGAAGGATACGTAGCTGTTCATCGATTAGCGGACGATTATGGTCTAACCTAAATATAAACAAAGGTTCATTCACATATTCCAACGGAGAATGTTCTTTGACTGTAATTGGTAAAATTAGGTGGCGGTGATTGGCCGAGTCGCGACGTGTTAAGCCTGCGAGTCGCTACACATAGGTTCAAATCATGATTGGGGCACTTATTTTTTATTAATCGTTCAAATCGTTGCATAGCTTTGAGATCATTGTAAAATTGCACAATTCATCCTCTCACCAAAGAATTTTTTTTTTCAAAATACGACGCTAACCCAGACAGTGGATACAAAACCAGCTTAAAGATGTGCAATTTTCATTGAGCTCCAACAGTAATTTCTATGTTCAATTAGCACCGTATAAACTGTTTACCCATCCATCTCACCATTGCGCAGCATTACAAATGACAAGATAAGTGTCTGCAACCTTTGTCCTTACGCAGCAATTTATTTTTGCAATAACTTTAGCCACTTAGGCGAGGGATAATTCCGGGTCCCAGCCGAACTCTCACCAAAAAAGTGTCGACCCAAAGATCCCAGGGATTATTAAGTGAATAATGCTAATAGCCCATCAAATTATACCACACTTCAAGCAAATTACTCCCACCTTGAATTAAAAGCCGTCATTGAATCTTCGTTATTAAAACTGAATAAGATGAATTATTATATAAGCGTAAATACGACAGCAAGCGTTTTTTCTTCAAATTTACATCTAAACTGGAAAAAAATAAGTTTAAGGCCAGGCTAATTTTAATTAAAATTTATTCCGCTCGGAAAATTCCTCTGCAGGGCCCCTCCAAGGGCAAGGAAGTAATTAAGGGAAGGGTCGTTCACCCTTTCAAAAAATTCACCTGCCGCCACTTAAGCAGCTTAAAAAACTCACAAAGCGACTGCATAATTTTGTCCTTTGTTAAACCACCTGTTCCATTTCAAATTTCAATGTCTGCATCGTCAGGCGTAACGAAGTAATTTAGCAATGCCGTCGCTTAGTACCACGGATGCATTTCCAAATACAAAAAGCTAATTGAAAACTGGGAAAATGTCAGTATAGTGCCACACCGCCTTGAAACAGGAATGAAGTTCAAAGAAGATGAAACTATAAAGTCTTAAACTTTTTGAACGCTTCATTTAACGGTATGATTAATCCAAGAAGCTTTTACCCTTTATTATTAGGCAATTATCATTTTCTTGCACGACAATGCTTGATAGCATAATATATAACTTGAGGTCTGTGTCAGTCTCTGAAATTATTTTCAATTGTTTTCCTGGAGCCGCTACTGATTTGGTATCCACTTAAAAAGAGCTGCATGAGAAATTCTATTTTCAAAACTAAAATTTTACAAGGTGCGCTATCCGGTTCGGCCCATTTTAAATTTAGCCGGTCGTAAAATACTGTAGAGCATTTGACAAACCTGCAGCTTTAAATTAGTGCCGAAGTGCAGTCACGGCCCAAAAATACTAGAAGCGTAAGCGTGATTTACGGCTGTGACTCAGCGGCCAAATCTCAGTTTCGGAATCAAAATCGACGTCTGGAATATTACGAGACCAATTGGACGATCGTTGGCACTGACGGGGCATAAATAAGACATCTGGGTACGCATCGCGTCTGAATTGCATTTAACGCCGCTGGAGAACCGCGGCCAGATGGTCGACGCTTCCTGAAAATAGCGCCAAAACGACGTCGACGCCTCTTGATTCGATGATATTCCGGAGCTGAACTCGCTGTGTTTTGACACATTGGGAGAAGGAGCTGTCACTATGTTCATTACTTTTATACTGTTAAAGATACAAAACAAAGCTACGGTATACGAACATGGTAGGTCGTGGAACTGTGATACTAAATTCCTTTGTTTCTCGCAAAAATGCAAGAAGTTTTTTCCACATTAAACTTTATATATTTAGTTCTAGAAAGCTATAGCCATAGTCCGAATTCATCACTTCTAAATCAGAATTTGTTCCGCCACTGCTATAAATTTATAATAAATGTTCAAATCGCACCAAAAGTGGCTAAGCCGCTGTTTCGGATTTTTTATACAAAATTAAGAAGTTATTGTCACTGCTGAACGCACTAATACGCAATAGCAATAGAATAAATTAATGATAATCTTACAATACTTCAATATAAGCTGGAAAGTGAGTTGTGAATACCCAAGACAATCCGGTAACCAAGAGCGTTCAACGGGCTAGCGAAGCTACTCTGATGAAGGGAGTGAGGTAACACTAAACTGATCCAAACCAAATATGGGCGCCACTAATTTGGTTGTTGAACAACTCGCGAAGACGCGCGGATAATATGGTAATAGCAATACATTGAACGGAGATTTCTAAAAATTACATTTATCAGATGCAGTCTCTTTAATAAGCACACAGAAAGAAAAAAGGCATAAATACGTCTCAATTAAAGTAATATTTATTTTCATTACCTACCTGCAGACAAGTAATATAAGAAGGTAGTTCCTCGTACCGAAATAAAATATTCTATTTGGGGTAAAGACAAGATACGTGCGTGAATCAAACCCAATACCGACCCCGCGACGTGTACACGCGGCGTTCGCAGCATAACGTATGCAATTTACAATTTCAAATGTAACTTTAACGCCAAACGTAACCAAAACGCAAGATACGTAGAAAATACGCATATGAATCACTACTGTATTAATACATAAATAGCAAAATTGGAATAAGCAGGAAAATTTCAATATCGCCAATTCATACACTTATTCGCGCCAATACATTTTTTAATTGCGGCAAAAATATTTGGGGTATAAGGTCGTAGCTTTTCTGTTGAATCTCACGGAAACCCTCGCCTAGTTGCTGGATCGAACGGTACCAACGTAGGGAAATCGTGCAGACTACGAAAGCAAAGTCAAAGCTGTGCCGTAATCACCACCAATTCCATAACCTAGGAAATCTAGATAGAGTATGTCTAGCGAATATGCAACTCTAGCGCTTAAAATAACATTGCAATGGATTTAGTTTCGAAGTGACTCAGTTATTGGACTAAATTATGCACTGCGTCGCTTTTCGTTTCCACCACTGCATTCACCACCTCATTACATTATTTCTTTGGTGAAAGTTACACATATAGGTCATTCAGTAAACACAAAAACATATAATTTTTTTTGAAGTTGGCATATATGTAAAATTTGTCTGCTAGAGACTGTGTATTTTGTTTTGCAAAGGTTTCCATACCTGCATAAAGGTGACTTTGAATTTAAAAATGACAATTAATAAATATCATTAATTCAGTGTCAAAGTACATACTATTCTGGAAATTCTTGCCTGAACTTTTATAAAATGTAATAAAAATACTTATTAATAAATGATACATCAATAGTATTCAACACAGTATTTGTTTAACATCCTTAAAAGTAGTTATGACAGATGCCAATTAAATGTCACAGTCTTAACCTATTTGTTTTAGTAACTTTTAGTAAGTACATTCCTAGACAAGAGATGCATTTTGGGAGTACACTCATGAAATTTTAGAAATCAAAGGCCACTTTGTGTTTTTATGTTTAGTGAACAGACTATAGACCAATCATACGAGTCGATTAATGACTGGTAATTACTGCAAATTTTGAGTATTGTAAATAATTAGTTTCGTCAAACATTCGGTGTCAAGCGCATTGAATGGTAACTAGTGTTGTGCCTTGGTCAATTGACCGGTCAATTGACCGGTCAATTTGACCACGGTCAAAAACTGTGTGGTCAAATTCACTGTCAAATGCTCTTTTAGCCTTAAAATTGCTTATATTAAATTACACTATCAATCAACGGTTTTTTTTGTAGAAGGTCTTTATTATTGGCTGTAAGCCTGTAACTAATCAAACATTTACTGAAATTGCAAAAATGCAGGGGATTTACATATTTAGCGAGGGGATTCACACAGCGACCAATGTTTCTTGGGGGGTTTCTTAATACATTTTAGTTTGTTATTATTCTCTTCTTTGCTGTACTTATGCAGTAATGATTTGTTTTTATTGAAGCGTAAATATATGGCCAATAAATGGTGTATTATTTTAGTTACCGAGAGTATAAAATGAAATAATTGTTAAAACTGTTAATTATATGCACTTATAAATACTAAACAAAAGGGTTGGTGGTAATATGATACTAGTTAACCTTGTGACTTGCTTAAACTTACAGAACTATCAATACAATTGATTTAAAAAAGGTTAATTAAAAAAATTAAAATGGTCAAATGAGCGGTCAATTGGCTGGTCAATTGACCGGTCAATTGACCAAAAAGTTGTTGACCGGTCAAAGGCACAACCCTAATGGTAACAAAAATGTCTCGCCGTAGTTTACACGTTGACGAGAGAAAGAAACGTGGTGGATTTAATATGACAACTCGTAAAACAAGTATTAAGTACGACAACCCAGTAATTCTCTATCAGATAAAGCATCACGAACACTCTTAAATATATACGCCTTCAGGTAGAAAATGGCTTAGTGTGCAAATCTCCAGAGGAGGTGCTGATTTATCGAAAACCATCAGAAATGGAAGTAAAATGTGTAAATCCAAATTTCCAACATAAGCGTTCACGGCACGACTCACCAAACCTGCCACCGACTTCATAAAAATCCACCTACATGGTCTTTCACCCAGATTCCATTTACTTAATCCAACCATAACAATTGTAAAAAATAACGAAAACAGCGAATCACAAATCCTTTCTAAAGGACCAGGCGAAGATTTCGATGATTTGTTTTTCACAATTCAACCGGAAGTTCTTCAATTAAAAACAAAAGAAAGGTGATAAGCTGTATCATTCACGGTGGCAATACGATAAATTCGCGAAATAGAGCAGGTAATTCGCCAAAACCCAACCGAATACGTCTGATAAACCAAGACTGTACGGGATATCACGCTCAGATTTGACCAAATACGCCAAACACAGCAATAACAGGAATAACGTTGCAAATATAGATGAGCAAAAAGTTCATTAAAGATACCTTTGGGACTTGAGAGATGTGTATTATACGAGTAACACCAGAAAATCATACCTAATCCTTGTCACTGACATTTTATAAACAGTGGCTGACACAACGTGATCATAACCTTGGTCAAGACGACCCGTAATAAATGCAACGGAAAGATGACAGCTGCATAATTTCTGGTGTTATAACACACGACTTCAAAACTCCAAAGGCACTCTTAATGAACTTTCTTTTTGCTCATACGATAAATTCGGAGAAGTGAAACAGAGACACTGCTTTGCCATCTGTTACACGCTTCCAAACATGACAAATAAATCCAAAAAGTAACTAGCGGCATTAACCTTCAAAACGTCAAAAATAAACACATTTCGTTTAGAAACAAGTATGTAAATTTCACCGGGGACCTAACAAAACCAGGAAATATCACATATAACATAACGAGCAGCGAATATTCCAACTTAGTGGAAGACCCATCAACCAATAGGTCTACATTTTTAAAGCAGTTCTATCAGCTAAACCGCAGGCTACAATACAAAAACGAAGAGTGTGCGCAGAAGCGGAAGTGTTAACTAGTAATTCTGTTTTTCAAATGAGTGATGATGAGAACAAAAAATATATTCGAATGAAAACTAAAATTGCACACATCACTAAATATAGAGAATCTTCTGAAGAATTAGAAGATTTTAATTTGCATAATACTTAAGTCATGGAGCAGAAGCAAGAGAAGCATTTATTTCACCTGATATCGTTGAACAAGACGATGGTGTGGTGCAGTTCGGTATAAAGCGAACAACTCGATTTTTTTATAAGTCAAATTACTTGTAAACAAGCGAACATCTACAACATGTATTTTTTTAAGATATGCCAGAAAAGAGAATAAGAAATTTAAGTGGCTCCGCACATCTGATATATCCGTAGTATTAGAGTACATCATTTGTAAATTAAAGAAACCTAGTATGAACAGAAGACAGTTGCTTTTTATTTTTAGTGTTAATTTTTCTTGTTTAAACATATATTCATTATAACATGTTACATCTGCTTAGCCAATGTTTTTTTCTTAATATGCAGCGCATTATTTTGTTTAGAAATATGTGTTTATATGCTTTTCGGTGTATGTAGCTAACAAGTTAGTAGGTAACATTTCCAAAAATCAAGGCTTGACATAAAATGTTATGAATATTACTTACTGATGCATATCCAAAGATAAATTTATACCTCTTGGGGGTGCACTTGCCCCAACTGACCCTATTTTCTCTTTCATCACCTTAGTTCAAGACGGTCCACTGCATTTACTATGAAGTTCAAGAGAACAGCACTGAATCCTGCATAAATACATTTATAAAAAATTCTAACTGATTGTGATCAATGTATGTAGTAGCCAAAAGTAAAAATAAAAACAGTTGAATTTATACAGACTACTATATTACACAAGGATTTTTTATGCACCTAAAGTAGTTCTTTATGATCTTCTTCTGCATCTTGTTAGTTTTATGACGAAGTTCAATAAAACAATCTCCAAATTTGCATCCCGGAATTACACGAAATTTAGTGATAGCCTACTATGTTGCACTTGTTTTCTGATTGTCTATGTATCGTATCTAACGATCTATCTTCAACTTCTTTTATTTCTTTACAATTTAAATGGCACACTAAACCGCCCATACTTCGCTGAAATTTGACTCAACTGCTTCGCCCTCATGTTTAACGTTTTAAAAAAAAATCCAAAAAACATTTCTCGGTACATTTCACGACGCACATAGCCAAAAGTCACATTTCCACATCCTGATGTAAACATACCACGGAGATGAAAACAAAGGCCGTTGACAAATAGCCTTTGCCAAAAAGAGCCTACCAAAATAGCGTTGTAAACAGGCCGAACAGGGTCGTGTCCCCCGAAGCCACTTTCGGAGCGGGCCCTTTTGACTGCGTAAGGGACGCAATAAACCGGGGAAAACTTTCGTTCCTACGAGGCGAAAGCGGCCGTAAATTACGACAGATTTTAGTCAAGGTCCTAATTTTATGGTTATGGTGGGTTATTAGGGTGGCATAAGTCACCCCCGAGACGAGCTCGTCAACGGGACCTGACGTTTTTTGGGCCCTGGTGTGTCTTGATCGCGATTTCGTCGCGAGTTGGGCAACTGCCAACGCGGCGAAAACAGTCCGAAATGCCCGTTTGTCCCTCTAATAATAGAATGGACCCGGAGGTAAAAACGCCAAACAATTGTTTTGGCTTTAATTCGGATGAGTAATTGAATCAATTTGAGAGTTTTTAATTAGAGCAATTATGGCCGACGGTCTCTTAGGTTCAGCACGTGGAGCGGGTGAGGTTTTTTATTTTGGGTCGAGCACGTGTTGGGCGTATTTACTATAATTATCTTGCACCGCCAACTGATAACGAAATATCCAATTAGGTACAGCTTGTTACTTAACTCTAGTTTTCATAACCTTGTTGCTTACCCGTTTTGAAAAGTTAAATAGGGTGATCAAAACTGTACCAAAAGTAATTTTTCCAAACCATCTATTTTTAAAAATGACTTCTGTTTATGTTTTCTTTCGCCTATTTTTATTTACTCGCAGCACAGAAAACTTAAATACCCTTGGAACTAAAGCTACAAATATTGCACTTTGAGATTTCTGCGAATGACTTTGACGTTTGCAGTTTATTTACGCCCTTAATATCTCTTCGTCATGAACTTAATATTTGTAGTTTTAGCGAAAATGTCGTCATTTGTCCATTTCCCTGCGAGAAAACAGTTCGGGGAAGTTGTGTATGCGCTCTTCAGCAACTCGAAGTCCTTCTGCGATACTCTTGCTTACAAAATTGGATTTTCGCATTGGAAGGTTCTCATTTTTTCCTATAAAAGATGGGGACGAAAGTTGGCGACATTCTTGACTTAGTTTAGATGATTGATCCGTTCTTGCTTATTCCTTTTTTTGTTCGGGAATGCAATCCCTACTGTAGCAGGCTTTGCAAGCAACTCGCGAAATTCGCAATACCTCGATATCAGATATTCGGGACACTCAAGGCCTTGAAAACAGCTCGTGGCTGCTCATTGCCTGGAAAGTCTGGGAAACTATGGAGTTAAAAGTGTATACCATATGTATTCCGTCTGACGTAAAAATGGGCAGCACTGTATAAAAGGGTTTACCAAGTTACTATGGTTGTTTCTGCCAATTTGTACTTGTATAAGTTGTGAAAATGCGTTTATTTAAAAATGTAATATGGAAACGTTACTGAGTGTGTAAAAACATAATATATTCTACGGAGGAAGGAATTCTGTTGATCAAATAGTATAACGACTTCAGTTTACAGTAAGTATGTGGATTATTACATGCACATTGTTCTTTCTGATGCTTTTTTAATAAAATTACGGTTCATATATTGCATTTTAAAATAAACGCATTTACACATGGCGTGGCGAATCCTTGGAAACCAACATCCCCCCCCCCCCCAAGAAAGAGGGTAAGTTTGACATAGAAGCAATTTCTTATATTTGTGCAGCAGAAGTCGACAAAATGTACACGATAGGTATAGCAAACATCGCATATTCCTGTTCTGTGCGTGACCTAGAGCTTCCCAACTTTTAGCCTTCCGCCCTCCCCAACCCCTTCGTCCACAAGACACACCTAAGATGCAGAACTGACTGAATCTGAGAGACTTTTAGAGTACAAAAAACATGAAATACAAAAAGTGATTGATATTCTACTAAAAGCCTTTTTTCTCAATTTTGAATTGACAAAATCGGATATAATGTTTTCATCTTTTATTTGACGCAAAACGTCTACTTCAATGAGCATTATTAGCAAGGCCAAAAGTCATTCTTCATACATTATGGTTCAAAATGTATTTCCAATAAATGAATGATTCCATGAATTCAATTTGAAAGTGTTATCAATTCAAAACATTGAGTTCTTCTATTAAATTAAAATAATAGCATCTTCTGTATATGTTTTCAACATAGAGGTGGGAAGATTCACGAATCTTCTCTTGATAAATCTAGTTTTAACTTGTACAGCAAGCCAAATATATTTGAAACAGAAGCTTCACATCTTTGGAATAGGGGTATGTACTAATGTGTCAACTATTAGAAAAGTTTGAGTTTGGAATGTATTTCTTGGAAAAAACTCAGGTAATCTTTTCTATCCGGATTTTTAATTTAATTCCTCTATTTGAAACAGAAACTTCGAAAATTTAAAATTGGTCTCAGTACAAGGTTAAACTGGTCGTCAGTCCCTTCAAAAGTTCTTCTTCGAATAATAAATCCAAGACGGCCTTATGCAAAATATAAGATGTCTCCCCAAAATGCTATCATAAGAATAGCTGATATTCAGAACATCCTGTAGTTACTTGTTAATTTCTTCCAATGTTTTGTTTTAGAGCGCCGCTAATTATTGAGGCTGGAAGCCCTGAATGACAGCTGACGCCCCATCCCCATAATGCATAGCCTTCCGACATGCGATTCCGTACTTTCAATTTCAATTTCGTCGCAAAGTTCTTCAAAAATATGAAAGAAAACAATATAGTTTCCGTTTCTGGGCATGAAACTAAAATATTTTTTATAACTTTAAAAAGCGACAGCAAATTTGATCTTCGATATTCTCTAACTTAATGCATACATCGATAAGAGCTACTTTTAAAGCAGTAATTTTGAGAATAACACCACTTGAAAATTCGCGTGAAAGGAACGTCATGACTGTTTGACCCCATAGTTATCACCTCGCCAATTTTCAAGCGAAATGAAATTCTAATATCTATACTGTTATTCGTTCTGATAGTTTATGAGTACTCCTAACACATATATTCACTTTTCACATTTTACTTTTATGTTCTAATTTTTTCCATGGGATTTTTTCTACAATAAAAAAAGAAGCAGTTTTTTCTTAGCCCCTACGAGTCAGAGGGCTAAGGGCTTTAGTCCCCACGGCCTACAGCCCTGGCGAGGCCTGTAGCATCAGCAACAAAAAACAATTGAATTTATGTGACCTTAAAATGGCATCCGGATTGACTATGTACGTACATGAAAGATACAAGCTTGGACCTTATTTTTTGCACTAATTGTGTATAAGTATAGTTCGCCAAACAGGCACAATCGCTGCAATTGGTTTACATGGCAAATTCGCCCGTTTGCTTTTGTTTATTTAACAACCGAATTAATATTTTTTGGTGTAATAATTATATTTAGCCTTGCTGGAATTAGGAAATTTTTAATTGAGAAAAGCTAGATATTTCAAAATAAATAGCAACTACATGTACATATTCAGGTAGATTAACAGAAATTATGGCCGACAGCTATTCGTACACAGTCTACTATTTAATTTAGCCTTGCTTTTGTTTTCACAGTGTCTTTTAGTTTTCGACGCGTCTTTTTTGTTTGGTATAAACAGACCACTGCTGTCCCATCTAATGTGAAACTCCCACATCCAAGCAGATATAGATAATTCTTTCAAAATGCCAACGCCTCATTGCGTTTTCCTATTCTTCGAGGCGCATCTTCGCCCAAGAAAAGCAACGGCATTGAAAACGCTCACCTCGAACGACCGCTCGGCTGGTAGAAGGGCCGCACTAAACGCCCGGAGTGGATACGTGCAACTGTACTAGACCCAAATTATAATTTATGATCCAAATTTTTGTAGTTATGAAAATTATAGACTGGAACGATGTGTAGGTATGTACAAGGCACAGGTCGAAATTAATGGAACCGTCACTCAAGCGCCTTGTTTCGCTTCTTCTTCAATCCGATTTAGTCCTGTCCGCGCGGGATGTTTAAAAGGGGGCCACATTCGCATCGATCTCTTATTGATCGGCCCATTAGCAATAACAGCGCAATTAATGGGTGCCATATTTTGCCTCCTACAGGCCTCTGGTATTCATCTAACCTTGAAAGAAATGCGGAAATGCCGTTCAGTCGCCAGACAAAAGGCCCACAGCATTTCGAGCTTAAACGCCCCAAAAATGCGCTCCGGCATTTCTGGAGTGCGCGTTTCCGAAAGTAGGTAAACAGATGGTTTATTTGTGACGGTGTTATTTTAGACGAAATCGGTTTTAAATAGCTAACGGTACACCCGGGAGCACCGGGATGTGAGAATCGCTCCGTTTATAAAGACCCGCTACCTGCGAATTAGGGAATCGTCCTCCGACCTGTAATTTCGGGGAATTGTGAAGACCGAGACTCGGATATGATGGATTGTGCTATTGAAAGCGAAAGAGGTAGAGCCTATTGAAAGGCCGCTCTGATCCACAGGTTCGTTCTGTTGGGCCCCTTCCATAGCAGCTGAAGTTCTGCGTTGAAATTTCTGAAGCATCGTTAACACGCCCATGGATCAGGCCCAAAACCCATTTACAGGAAACATGCAAAAAATCTAATTGTTAACGCTTCAAGTTTTGGTTGAGCACTTTTCGCATCATTCCTTCAATTGTCAACTTTGATTTTATCTTATTTCCACATCTGTGTATTTGTTGCAATTGATGCAATATTTGCAAAGTGATACTGGAAAGATCAGATGGTAATACGAATATTGATATTGTAAATAATTTTGTAAAGGCGTAGTTACAACGGTTTAAAAAGCAAGCGTGAACTGCAAAATTTAGCGATAAACCCCCTCTCAGAACGACTGTCACACAAATCTAGCATTAAGAAACATTGTAGGAGAAAAAAGAAGCTTCCAGTTTATTAATAGTAACTAATAACTGGTGTGAATCATAGTAAACATAACATAATACTAAACAAGACGATTTTTTTCCGAAACTATGATAGTTCAAATCCTCAGTTTTGTCGAAGGTATTATCTCTACGGTTCTGTCGCTTAAGTATCAATGAGTTGTTATGTTTAAAAAGCGTTACACTTTAATGGCCCATTAATTGTACTGTTCTTTTTATGCATTTTCGTCGTCCCTGTCCGAAAAGATCAACTTTCTTTGTACAGTCATTGAGGTCGCTAAACTCGTTTTGAACGGCCTTCAGTCGCGCGAGATGGATCCGTTGTCATCCGTAACCAGGCCAAGTATCATTCAACTGTCTCCGCGCACCTGCGGCGATGTTTTTGTTCCTCTTCTGCAAGCGTCTTCGAGTTAATCGCACTTGTATACTTTGTATTATCCTTTACCTTAGTTTAGGGCCAGTTTATAGTGACCTACGAGAGCAAGAATTGCTTGCATCTTTCACTCGCACTACCGCAGATTTGTATGATTGATTTATCGAAGACGTTTGGGGCTTAATTACCCATGGCATTTGATTACAGATTTTACTGGCGTCGCAAGTTGTACGCTGAAGAACCGCCTTGGAATAGTTAAAGTATGTGCAATTAGATTGTGTTATTAATTTCGTAGCCGAATTTTAATCACTGCTAAGTTTTCCGTTTGTTCCTGAGTTCTTGTTGTGCCCCCGCTTTGCTTATTTGGTTAGCATTTGTTGCTGAGTTCTTGCTGTACAGCCACTTGCACATGTGCAGACCGTTGCCGATTGTTTTGTCAATGTCGCCTCTTATTGCTGCGAGTATTAAAACACGATCTTGTGTTGTGAAGATAAAAACGAATTTGAACATTAAGCGCATCGAAAGATTGAAATCACCGGCTAGTGTTGCATCACCTCTGAGTTTGTCAGTAATTACTGGTGCATTTATGGAATATTCTAAATTTCTACGTACGTGGTGGCATACTATTATTGTCGCCCTCCTGCTAATTTGATCTGCCCAGAGACCTGTTACCTTTTTCAATATTGAACTTTGTTAGGTGCTAGCTAAACTGATATAATTAGTGGCAACAGCAGAGTTTGCAGTATTTATGGCTATCGCCTGTAGCGTGGACTGCATTTGTGATTTATACGAGTGCAGAAATTAACTGTTTTCCATTTTGTATCATATTTATTGTTGTTAAATAATATAACTCTATTCATGTTTACTATGTTTTGTGCAGGGCTAATTCAAGTAATTGAGGTATCGAACCTTTTTGAAGTCTGTTTCAGATCGTAGGGAATTGGCTAAGCATAATAATTAATGAGTTTAAGAGTTCTCGTAAGCTAATGGACTTATCGATTGTAAACGACTTTTTGGTGTCCTGGTGATTTGATTACCCTTTATTAATTATAGAAAAGAACCGCACGCCGTCTTCACTGCAGATGGTCGGCCCTCCGAAATCTCCATTTAGCTTGAACGTTTGTTTGGTACGATTTGAAGTTGCTTAGAATAATTGAACCTGTTTAATCTGGGGCTCGAGTCTAAAATTGTTTGCCGTTCGTAGTAAAATAATCATTTTCCACGAAGTTGGTGGCAGGATGCGTTCAATGACACAGCGTAAAGCAAATAACGTTGTAAAAATGTTCGTTCAGTTCATCAACTTCGGTAACGAGCAATCATTCATAAAAACGTATGGTAAAGTAGAGAAAAAATCTGTATCCAATAATAACTGAATGAGAGTTCAAGAAGAAAAAGAAGGGGAAAAGGAAGAATAAGACGATTCTTTTGTAACAGTATTGCACTGACACGATTTTAGTTTTTCTTCAACTGTCACTACTAATTTTGCCTTCCGTTTTATCTTTACAGGCCTGTCGATTCAGATGTAACGGCTACGTTGGTAACATAAGTAATAAAAGATGCAAAACAGTTCGGTCAGTTCAGCTGACCTGAGTCGAGCACGAACTACACTTCAGTCCAAAAAATGTATCTTAGTTTTTTTCGTATTTTAGATTTTACTACCTGCCGGCTCCTTATAACTTAGTACCTCACTTTTACTACGGAAAATGAGCATATCTCATTATACTAGACATATAAAGCATTAATAAAATTAGACGTATCTCCACGACCTAAGTTATACAGACATAATGTAACTCAGAAAATGCATCTCAAAGATACGCCCCATTTGCTTAGGATTTCTAACCCTTTCGACACCAGGTGGCAGGCACGCAGCATACTGTAAGTGTAAAGTGTCGAGCAGTGTCAGATGCGAATGTGTTTCTATGTTTTAACGTGGTTACTTTCTTACTTCAAAAAATCGAAATTTATTTTTTTTTATTCGAGTGTTATTCGGAAGTAAATACATATTTATATATTTTTCGATATGATAATACCTGCATTTATGACGTTTATGACGTATGCCAGTCATTTGGGATCCAGGAAAAGTCCCATCCGCTACACAACAGTTTTCAGTCGTAAGTTTAAGGTAACCCGATACAGGCAATGTTTGCAGTTTGAGCGGTAAGCCTCCGCTCCAGGCTGTATTATGAAGACTTCGGGACCGTAAAGTAATTCGATTAATAAACAAATAATACATACGTGGATCTCCAGAAGGTAATTGATACCAAGATTGGAAATGTTTAAGAGCACAGTCTTTATAACCAATACGGTATATAACGAGTTTTGTATCAATTGGTAAAAAAAATAATGTATACCATTTGTGGGCCTCCGGCATGATGCTTTATTTGGACATAAGAAGAAATAATAACCACCGTTTATAACTTTTTTCATATATTTGTGGTTAGATAACTGCACTGCCTAAAATAAAAATTGAGCATCGTTTAAGTTTATATTGTTAATTCTGAGAACATGTGCTGATTGCTGATAAGTATTTTGAGCCGGGCAATACTTTTATGGCAGCTAATTCTTTTCACCATAAAGTGGAATTATCGCTGAAACGAATGGAAAAATGCTTTATGATTTCCAAGACTTTACGCTGACTGTAAAGGCGGTTTCTAAACATACTGAAATATTCTTAAATGGGTCGACTATTCCTCTTCTTCCTCAAGCTATGGATTTGTAATCCGTTGCAACATCACAGATAATCCTTTCAACATTTCTTGGGTTTCCTATCCTTTGGTCTACCTCTATACTGTAATGATGCCCTCAACTAATAAAGGGTTTAGTGAAAATATAAATTATTAACTACGGCAAGTCACCACACAATACTCTGGGTAGTTATATTAAATTTAAAAAAAGTAAAGTTTTGCCTGTCAGTATCTTAGGCTAATCAAAATGAAATGTACTTATTACTCTTTAATAAAATGGTTAATTACCCCTTTCTATATTTTATCGAATTGCAATATTTCTTTGGGCTTGCTCCTGCAAAACACAAGACTAATATCTCAGGTTAGGTTCAAATTTGAGTTTTATTTTAAAATTATTCTTTAGAATATTTAACTCAAAGTAGCTCAAATACGCCAAATTTTAGTACAACCGCGCTACTCGCTTCAATTACTCATAGCCTCACAAACTTGACTAAACCATAAAAGGTTCGCGGGTGCAGACAGCGTTTTATTTTGATATTCAAAAGCGAAATTTGCAAGAAATCACAGGTAAACTGAAGCAAATCTCCCGCCCAGCAACAACTAACTTGATTTTGTTTCAGATTGTGACGTAAAACGACGCTAGCTATCTTTTGTTCTACTTCCTGTGATAGCTCCAAATCCTGCCCAAAATGGCATTTTTTGGTGACGCCTTGCAATTTGCTCAAACTGGGACGGATCTGGATGCTCAAATCGTACCTTTGAAATTCTCGCCGATCTCGCCTCGGAGCTGGTGCAAGTGAC
The DNA here is from genome assembly GCA_940337035.1 of Agriotes lineatus. NCBI lineage: Eukaryota > Metazoa > Arthropoda > Insecta > Coleoptera > Elateridae > Agriotes > Agriotes lineatus. The sequence goes on from CALNHX010005097.1 coordinate 46,758, forward strand.
GCCGATGTCCTTATTCGCTGAAAGTCGCTTCTCTGGACCCAAATCTTGTTCTGGGATGCTCTTATATCTCTTCCTGGCCTGTAGGACTTGCGATCCCTGGCTTCTGAAGTTCAAATGGACCGGTGTCGCCGCTCGAAATATCCAGGTGCTCGGTGCCGATCCAAAGCCGAAGTTGGTTTGCACAAATTTATAATTTTTTTACTGGGAAAACTTTCACTAACACTCCCACATGTGCCCGGTAACTTGTAGAATAATTTGGTATACTTTTTATACTTGGCAAATACCTTTTATTATATTAAAACATTAAAATTCAGGAGCACCATTTGCCCACAACAGGAATTAATTTCTTATTCTTTAACAAAAAAGCATCGCGTTACCTAGTAACCGCGATCTGATATTGTTTAAAGGAAACAAGTATTAGTTACAATTTCACATAAAGGAATAAAATTTGATTAACATGTTTGTTGCTTAAAACTAGAAGTTGTCTTTATTTCTTATACATAAAAGTTGTTCTTTCTCGTCGCATAAAACGTTATTTATCACTGCTCTGCTATGAACACTTAGTTTTAAAATGCACTGGAACTCGAGTTCAATTTTAAACACGTCACTGATTATTCTTCATTTCAGTTGCCCTAGTTCTGTAATGCTCTTTGCAAATTCTATCTTATCTTGCTTTGATTTCCATCTACCTTTCAGCTTGCTTGCTTTTCACTGGCCTGTACGTTTATTAATAACTCTACGCTCATATTCATTATGCACATAACCAACCTTTTGTATTATTTACTTTCATTTAGTCCGGCTTCAAATATGCGCAAACCTATCATATTACTTATATTATATTAGCCATCTTAAATCTTTCTCTTACTCAAACTTCAAATTCAATCCTTCTGAAATCTGATTTTCTTATGCCTGCCTTTATCCCTTTAATTATGATTCTTGCATATCATTACCAATGCATTTAATAACTTCAACTACCGTTTAGATTGCAATTAAATAAAATACTTCAACTCTGTACTTTGTTCAATATTTCTCTCTGCATACAGAATTAAATTGTGGGCTTTAAATCATCTCAATACATGTTTTGTATATTTCATCCAATGAATAGTATTAACTGCCTAAAAAGATTTTTTTTTATTTGTGCTGACCAATATATTAGAAAATCCTCCATATCTAAAAACTGGCACTTTTAAGATACACCTTTTGAGCTTACGGCGACAGTACACATTTCTAATAACGACGACATGAGAGACCAAAGAGAAAACTTCTATTCAACAACGGGCGAATAAAGGGTGAATAAGAAGTAGAAAGAGAACACATTTTTCAGAAAATCTGACATTGAAAAGGTTGAACTACTGTCGTAGTATTCAGTCCGACCAAACGTTTTAACATGACAAGCCCATCGGGCTACCTCCAGTGTACTACATAGATATCTAAATACCCTTAAGAAACTTCTTGGCATCGTCTTTAGTAGCATTTGTTTACTTTTATGGAGAGCATCTCGAGGTTATCTACTGAATTTTAATTTTCTGAATATTCTAAAGTTGCAGTAAAGGAATTTTCATATTTTCAGGTTACCTCATCCACCCTAGTTGAAAAACACTCATAAATCCCGTAACAATTTTTTCTCACTTTTCATTTCAGGGCACAGTCAAGCAGTGTGACGACCTACTCGTTTATCGGAAAAAACAGAGTGACCTGGCAATATTTCAAATGCAATTTGCATGATTATTCATAACATGCGCATAATGCAACTCGACATAATGCACCGGCCGCACAATGCATTCGTGTTTTGAGCAATTAAGTAAAAAGTTCATTAGCATTGCTTAAGCACAGCTTCCTCTGACTTCTAACCTTCCCTGCCTTGTCCCACTTGCAGTTGCATTTGAAGTCGATCGCGATAGCGACCGGAACAAAATCAGAGGTGGGATCCGCCGCTGCCTCCAGCACAACCAGAAAGTATTTGTCCGCGCCGATTTATTTTAAAAATGATAAAAATACGGCGGGTTCAGCGACACTGGGTTATTGGCTTGCGATTCCGCGGAAACCCAAAAAGCGAAGCGCCACGCCGCCGAAAGGAATTTTCGATTCAGCTTATTTTAGACTGGGCGGCGCGGCAGGAGTTCCACAGCCGCGCCGTAATTATCGTAAACGGTGAGCAAACAGGTAAATGTGCAATTAATTCGATGCAGCGGCTCGGCGGAATCGCTCTATTGTGATTCTAACGGCGCGGCGCGGCCATGATTGACCGTTTCCGTTCGAAAACAATATGCTGCCGTTTTGTCGCTGAAATAAATTACAAGTTTTTCCACTCAGCTCTACACGGCCGTTTCAAGCGTGTTCGGTAAACAATCGGACGGGGCTCAATAAATCCTTCAGAATTCCACCGGTTCGGATAAGCTTCAATTAAGTTAATAAGTACTATGATTGTCAATTAATGCTCCCGCATTCAAATTAATGCGGTTGGTAGTTGCTGGAGGGATTTCATGACTATTCAATGCGATGCGATTAATAGCGACGAATGAAGAAACAGAACAATCACAGATTAATCTTACATTCAACCTTCACGTTCAGAATATATTTCTATCCTAATTTCTTATGAATTCAAACGAGTCGATTGCTAGACTATAGCTATTAAGGGAACTAGTGTTTTACAGAGGGTTTAAAAATCGAGGTCGATCATGTTAATTCTAGCGAAGCGAGAATTGTATGATCGACCGAGATTTTTAAACTGTAAAACACGAGTTGGCTTCAATATTGTTTCTACAGCCGAGGAGTTTGTTAGCTTAAATGCCCTCGGGGCTTCGCCCCTCTCCAAAGCGGCCCTCAGGGCTCCACCCCTCTCCAAGGGGGCCCTCGGGACTCCTTTCCTCTCCAAGGGGGCCCTCGGGGCTCGGCCCCTCTCCAAGGGGGCCCTCAGTGCTCGGCCTCTCTCCAAGGGGGCTCTTGGAGCTCCACCCCTCTCCAAGGGTGCCCTTGGGGCTCCGTCCCTCTCCAAGGGGGCCATCGGGCTACGCCCCTCTCCAAGAGGGCCCTCGGGACTCGGCCCCTCTTCAAGGGGGCCCTCAGGGCTCGGCCCCCCTCCAAGGGGGTTCTTGGAGCTCCACCCCTCTCCAAGGGTGCCCTCGGGGCTCCGCCCCTCTCCAAGAGGGCCATCGGGCTCCGCCCCTCTCCAATCGGGCACTAGGGGCTCCGCATACAAATCGGTCCGATATAATAACTGTACTTTTAATCTTCACAAAAAAGGTTTTATAAACTCTTAAAGTACTCCGTGCTTTAAATGGAATGGCGTGTTTTATAGACAACATAAAGCACGCCGCATATGACCCTTGGAAACAGTTTAAAATCACGGCTGTAGAAAAAGTCTTTTAATTGGCGAAGGAAACGAAATCTATCGCCGACATTAACAAATTAATGTGTAAGTAATGCAAACACCAAGCGGGTAGTAAACTATGGTAAAGCCTCCACTTGCTGCTTTGAGAGACGAGTTCTAACTTCGGCGGTGTCACGCGGGCGCAAAGTTTAGTACTGCAACCCACTATACAGTCCCCTAATTCAATTTATTGCTATGAATAGATAACCAACGAAATTGCTGGCAAATTTTAATCACTGCAATATTAAGTTACTCAAACCCTAAATGGTTTATTGAATGGGATAAACAACTATATTATCTATGGGTCGCTTAACTTCATTCATCAGAAGGTATTTAGTAAAATAATACGCAGAAACTGTATAAAACTATCAAACTCTCTGTTTAGTGGTCTTCTCAAAAGTTATCTCGATAAAAGAAAATGCATTAGAGTGAAACAATCCGTTCTTATAGAAGTGTTCTTAATAGCAATCGAAAATAATTAACTTACGAAATTATTCGCAAAAAACTGGAATATACATAAGTAGGTGAACGAATTCGTGCACATGACTTCGTTGAAAGAAATTCATTCGAATGAGTTTAGTAAAATGATATACAAAGCAACTGGATAAAAATAATATCTATTAAATATGCCCAAACTTACTTCCCAAAATGGATGGAATATGTTACGAGCGTCGTCAAAAAATATTACAACAGCAATCGATAATTAACGAACAAAAAGTTAGAAATATTTCCAGAGAAATAGTCGATAACCAACGATCGAAATAATTTTAAGAGGCCGGGGATAGGGGATATGATGACGGTACACGCGTACGTTTGAATGTGAAAATTGATACCACAGAGGGTGGCATTCCACTGCGAGAGCTCTAGTGTGATTTTTGAAGTGTTACTTGTTGTAATTACGTGGATCAATCGAAATATAAAATATCTGTAATAGATATTGGACTGTTTCATTGCAGAGAGAAGCTTTGATGTTTTGGGTCTTTGCTCATTATTTTATTATTGAGTTGGTGCCCAATTGGTACCGCATATAGTGCACTATCATACCTGGGAACAAACATCCGGCGATATGACCACTAATCCTTGACTTGATAATTATATTATCAGTAATCCAAGAGCGCAACTAAATAGTCAAGGAGTGCTCATTTCCCACAATTGCCTTGTGAAGTGGATTTTCTATGGGCGCGGTAACCGCAGTTGCAATCCATACTGACATGAGTTGGAGCTCAATGGTCTATTCAGCAATCGGCCAATAGACACTCGATGCGATAAATATCTGTTATCATACGTATATTACAGATAGACCATCGGCCGTGCACCTGAAGATCATCCGTGATCGAGATATTCTACTACAGCTCGTTTCACTCTGACTATGCAGTAAAGAGAACATACGACAATGTTATTTAAAGGCAAACTTCGCCTGCTGCGTTGCCGCTTGTAGACCGCACTCAGGTATACATTATATGCTGCTCTTTTCAAATTGACGCAGAAGAGACAAAAAGGATTTACTTCAACAAGGTATTAACAAATAAGGCGATTGCAATACAAAAGATGGAGTTATTATGATTGACGTCTTCGTGTTCAGTTTTAAGCGACTTGCTGGGGAAATATGGCAATACTGTAGCCCTATCCCTGTACACTGCATAGTCAAAGTGAAACGAGCTATAGATGCTACGTGGGAGCGTCGCGGGGGCCGCAAAACCCCCCGTAAGTACTATCATTCCGCCCTCGTACTGTTAAATGTAGTAATGCTTGTTTACATGCTTGGTGCGTATGCGCCCACATGCCATATGAAACGGGTCGCTAATCGCCTTGCCTTCCCAGTGTATTTCTGATCCACAACCCTCAAACCGAAGGGGCGGTTAAGTCACCAGCCTGTAAATTTATGCATGAGGAGTGATTTAAATCCACGAACAAATAAATTAGCTCCGAAATCAGTTTACCTCTACTATACTGAATTCTTTAAAATGAATTCACTGAAATAAATTTGTTTGAATGGATTTGGCCAAATGTGAAGATAAACAGGGCCAGTAATGAATCCATCGATAATTTCGTTAGAAGCAATTCGTTGCAGTGCAAGTGCCTTGAACTAAACCGTCAATTCACGCACTAATTCACAGGCTAACGCTTTTAACAACGGCGACGCACACAACATGCGGGCACGGCCGCAAACAGAAATGCTCGATTAGGTCACGTAGGAGAAATTGCAACACACGCATCTTTTTGGGGCACTTTTTGCCATTTAGAGCAATTACTTTATGTATCATTATTGTATGCCGCACAATCGCAACGGCCTTGCTTCTCACTTTTACACGCCGGGAATCGAGCCTTATGAAAGCTGGGAATTTATTCGTTATAATTCGGAAACGTTTGCAAAATCACACGCAGCTGCAATGAGGATGTTTGAAAAAACAGGAAGCTGAATAATTTTTAAGTACACGTTGCGCAACTCTGACGATCCAAAACGTATTGCCAAAATTTGGCCTTGTTCTGCAAAATTATACAAACTCGAAACAAGCGCGGGTCCAAGTGTAACTTTCCGTTAAAGCGAAGTGGCGCTTTCGGTTTGGGGAGTTTGCAGTGGTGGTGCGAAAACACCGGAAAGCTATTTCCTTGGAAACTTCCGCAGGTGATACCGACACGAAGACAACACCTGCCTAATGGAAATTTACAGACCCCAGGAAATTAAACGGGAATTTTTTATCAATTGCAAGGTTGCATGACCCAAGCTATTACCAGTTAAACGTCGATTCTAAAAAAATAATAGTAATAAATTAGGGCCATTTTCTCACAAAATGGTTAGTTTAAAAACGAAACACTTTACTTTCTTGTCCTTCTAAATGGATAAATTTGCCTCAAATCCACCTGCCCGAATACGGCTTGTAAAACTTCGCGTAGTAGTGATGGGCTCTCAAACCTATATTCGAAAAGTGAACATTTTAGATAAGATTAGCATTCTTTAATTTTACCATGTATCTTGTAGAAGGTGAAAAGCAATTTACACCGCCATCATATTGGACTTCTTTTTCAACATTTTCTTCCTTCATAAAAGTGAATATTTTATTTCAACTGTCAATGTAAAACCCGAGTAAAATTCTTGCGTAACTTGGCGTTTCTTAACCCTGAAATAATAGAATTGACGTTTCGACAATTCGCTGATGTTAAAAATGTGTAACAATCCAAATTGTTTTTTTGCCGTTACACAGCTTTTGTGAATGCATTTTTTGTGGATTTTCACTCAATTATAGCAGGGCTGCTTCCTTGGCCGTATGCTTCGCCAAGCGCCCGTGAGTGGAGCGTGTTGCCTATTTTTATTGCGATTAATGTTTGTAAAATTTTGTAAATCTCAATTTGATACTTCGTTTTTAACGGCGGCGGATTTTTCAGGTTTTTCCGAGTAATTTGGCACTTGTCTTCCTATTCTCTCAAGAAAAGCGGTTCGCCACAAGCCAGGGCTGAAGAAGAAAGGTTTCCACCTCTAGCCGGCGCAACATTTCGGTTAGTTGTAGATTTTTCATGGTTTGCCGCGTTTTTCTACAGTTATGCCACCTTCAGCGATCAATCCATTATTTAGGGTAACCTCCTGAGTATTTTACATCTGTATAAAGATCTGCCTTGCGAAGTATCTAAGGCAACGGCCGCTGTCCGATCCACAGCTCGTGGAAGACGCACGGTCAGGCTTTTTCTTTTGCTGACATCGCTGTAATCCAGCTGAAACTTTCATACTACAGCCAAACCATCAAGCGCTTAGAAATTACAGACGACAATCGCGCCGCGCGTTTGGGGAATTATAATATAAAAGATTAACTTAATAATCAATTTTGGATTTCGCCCAACTTGTACAATTGTTTGTTAAGGTATTATATACGCGATTAATTTGATCTCCACGCCCTGGTGTTGAGCGAAGACATTTGTTTTTTGACAAAGTGGGAATTTATAAACTTAAACATGCGCTTCGTTATCAAAAGGAGTTTGTGATAAGCGTCGCATCCGATAATTACGTTTAAATATGTATTTGGAGTACCCGAGGAGACTCCTTTAATTAAGGTTATATTCGCTTTTCAGTCAGGCAAATATTTAATTCTTTTATTTGCTTATACAACCTCGCACACTATTTCATATCATGATTTTGTTGTAACAACGTATAATAATTGATAATTTAATAATTTAACGTTTGAATTGCAGCTTTTAAAATTTTGCAAACGCGATTTAATTTTTATATTTCTTCACAATATATTATAACTGTCTGGGTTCGTTTGGAATACAACGATCCCTCAATAGGTTTCATATTTATTAATAGTAGCTTTCTGAATATTTTTATATTCTTCTTCTTCTTCTTCCTGTAGCTCCTAAGGAGCGAAGGGCGCCCAAGGGCGTTTCTAAAGCAAGGTGGATGGCAGGGTTGCTAGGCCTGCGCATCGTTGGTTTGGTCCGTTGTTGTTGATATTTTTTGTACCAGATTCCTCCATTTATTTTTGTCCTGTGCTATAAATTTAGCTTGTCCCCATGACATGTTCTGTAGTTGTAGGTCCTTTAAAACAGTTCTTTTCCATGTGTCCCTCGGTCTACCTCTCTTTCGTTTTCCTTGCGTATTAAAATCCAGGGCTTGTTTTGTAATGTTACTGTTTGGTTTCCTCAGTGTATGGCCTATCCATTCCCATCGTCTTCTTTTAATTGTTGTTTCGATCATTTCCTCTTCTGAGATTGTCCATAGTTGCTGGTTTGTTATCCTTTCCGGCCAGAATATGTGATGTATATGTCTAAGGCATTTGTTTATAAACACTTCTAACTTATTCACCATTTGTTTATTAATTGACCAAGTTTCCGCACCGTATAACAGCACACTTTTAACATTAGTATTAAAAAGACGTAGCTTTGTTGTTGTTTTGATGTTTTTTGTACTCCAAATTTTCTTTAACATGTTGAATGCAGATTGAGCCAAAGCTATACTTCTATTTATGTCTTTCTGTGTACCCCCATTAGCGTCCAGCATGCTGCCTAGGTAGCAGAATTCGTTGACCTTTTCTATACTACGTTCACCGAGTGTGATATTTGTTTCCTCTTGGTTTCCTGTTGTAAGTATTTTTGTTTTCTTCCCATTTATTTTTAGTCTGATCTTTTCCGCTTCAGATTTTAGTTTGTCGAGTTTCTTTTGCATTGCCTTTTCATTTGTTGTAAGTAAGCAGATATCGTCTGCAAATTCTAGGTCTTCCATTTTAGTGAACATGTCCCAGTGAATTCCGCTTTTTTTGTCTTCTGTGTGTCTCATAACCCAGTCGACTATAATAAGAAAAAGTATTGGAGATAATATGCATCCTTGCCGGACTCCTGTCTTTATGCTAATTTTCTCCGACAGTCTGCCATGATGTTCGACTCTTGCTGCAAAATTTGTATACAGTAATTTGATTATTCTTATAAATTTATCCGGTAGTCCATAGTACTTCAATATCTTCCACATCATCTCCCTTGAGACTGAATCGAACGCTTTTTCAAAGTCGATAAAATTTACCCATATGTTCTCGTTGTTCTCTGATGTTTGTTCTAGAATAATCCTCAGTGTACAGATGTGGTCGATGCATGAACGTCTCTCCCTGAACCCCGCTTGGTTTTCTCTAAGTTTAGCATCTATAGCCGCTTTCATACGTTTTGATATCATCTTAGTCATTATTTTACTTGCTGTTGATAGTAGCATTATGGGTCTGAAGTTTTCGCAGCGAGTTAGGTCGCCCCTTTTCGGTACTTTTATTATCACTCCCTGTGCCCAGTCATCTGGGATGTTTTCGCCTTCCCACACTTTGTTTATTAGAATGTGCATTATCTCAATTGTATGCTCTTTGTCTGCCTTTAATAATTCAGTAGGGATCTCGTCTATGCCTGGCGCTTTTCCGCTTTTCATTTCGCTCAGTGCTTGTTCAATTTCGTTCTTATTGAACTTTTCTTCGCTTATATCTAGTTGTTGGAATATCATATTGCTGTTCACTTCCTGCGTATTTTCTTTTGCCTTGTAGATCTCCGTGAAATGTCTTGTCCATCTTTCCATCATTTCTTTGTCTGTTCTGTAAATTTCTCCGTTTTCTCCTTTGAGTTTCGTTACTGGTTTGTTTTTTCTTCCATTGATCTGTTTTGTAATACTGTATACAGTATTTTTATATTAGTAACTTTAAATTGAAAGTTGTTCAAATGTAACAAGTCCTTTGCAGTTTTTATATATTAATAATTTACCTTCTGGGTGGTTTTGGAAAATACCAAACTTAGCGTTATTTGTCAATTTTCATGTAATCTTTTTAGCTGTGGTTGTTTTTAATTGCTTTTAATATGTGCTTAGTGTTAACCACTGCTATCTCACTTTTATAATGGTTTCTCTTAAAAGATCTACCAATACCTACTCGTCTTTTTTTAATAGGTTGGGGGAGACATAGGCCTTCAATGGTAAGTGAAGTTTGTTTAGTTGTTGCAATACGGTACCTGGCGCTCATGTTGTTATTGTTTTGCAGCTATAAGAGCCATTTTTTCTTATCCTTACTCATGACCATATAATCGCCGAGGATTAAAGTTAGCTTGGGCAGTGACGGCAGTGACCAGTGAGCCTGTCCAGAGTTGTGTAGGATGGGACAAATGTTATTTTGTCGATAGAATTGTGAAAACATCAACAAACTTTTTATTAAAAGTACAACATAATTCGAGTCAAGTGGTCAATGTACAACACTTCAAAATCTACGAATCCAAAAATTATTAAAAAAATATACTGAAAATTTGAAGTGCCTTATTATGCATTCTACAATATTTTCAAATATCTATGATGTAACAGATTAGTGTAGACACAGTTAGTCCCTACCAGTTATGCAACTCTGTTTTCATGTTGAATACAACATCAATTACGAACAAAAACTTATGAGGATGTAGAGTACAATGTATTTTAGGAATCGACTGTTACTGGTTGCATGTATGTTCTCCTAGAATACTGTCGAGTTAGCGATATATTAAGGTCCGTATACATTAGCCGAGCCGAGCCTGTAACGTAACATGTAATGTCATGTTCGTCAGTTGGGACGTGAAGCGAACACGCCGAGAGCACTCTTCTAAACATCTGGCGAGCCAACCTATGTCACGAGCATTCGGCAGTATAAAAATAAAAGTATTTCCAGTTTAGTCGAGTATTGGCGAGGGTGTTTTCTTCACTTTGCTTTTCTCCCTTCTAAAGGATGCCACCAAACTAATTATTTTACCCTTGCAGGCTTCTTCTGTTTTTCCTATTAAAGAAGCAATTTCCTTCCACGCATCTTCTTTTAGGGTCTTTTTGTAATAGTTGTGGTCTTTAGCATTCCACAAAACAGTCTGATTTTTGTAAATTTCAATCAACTGCGACGTACTTTCCTCCGTCCAGTTCGTGAAGAAATGGCTCGTTGCCGCGTACAACTTAGCTAAACGAACAAAACGACGTCCCAACTAGAACTGAAAATCCCTTTGTGTTCGTTCTAAAAACCGACTCTCGACGGATCGCAGCGAGCAACTCGCAAACCTGTTGTAAGAAGTTCGTTTGGTGCTCGAGACCCCGTCTCAACTGCACGAATTTGGTACATTACATGGTACATTACAGGCTCGGCTCGGGTAATGTATACCGACCTTTATTCTTAAATTCCTCTAAATTCCTAAGAAAGACGAGGAGAGTCTTTTATGTTAAGTATCTACCTAGCTGTGAAAACAAAATGCAATCTAAGTAATTTTGATATGTCAAGTCGCTGTGACATTTCAGAGTGTAACCTCAAAGTTTGATTCATGTAGCTTAACGTTCGTCATTTCTGTATAGAGTTTAAGCAACACGTGATTTAAAACTTCCAACACAGAAATGTCAAAAAATCCAAAAAATATCCATGAGGAAATGGTGGCTGTGTATGGGGAAAATTGACAAGTTAAATTTTGGTGTAAGCAAATCAAATGGAACAGGAAATCTATGCACACCTCTGAAAGCAAGAATACAGGAGATCATCAAAAAAGTTGAATATTTGGTGAATGATCGCTGAGCGACAGTTTCAGTTACTGCAAGATTTGGTGATGAGTAGGGTGTTGCCACGGTGGATTCGCAAGCTGCTCAGTCCCGATTAAAAATTGTGTAGGTGAAAAATTTGCGAGGTGAATTTAGCGGCTTTATCCTGAGATGAGGACTTCTTCCTTAATTGCAACTGGGGATGAGACCTCCGTATACCAGTGGAACCCACCTACAGAACAAGACTCCATGCAATAGGTTCATAAGGGTTCTCTACCGCCCAAGAAAGAAAAGCCACAATTCTTAGCAGGACAAGTGAAGGCCACAATTTTCTCAGATGCGGAGGGAGTTGCCGTTGCGTGTACGCCAATAATGGGGAATTTCTACAAAAAAAAACAATCAACAATCTGAGAGCTGCGATACGCGAGAAAAGACTCCACAATTATGCCAAGGAAACTGTGTTTCTCCACAACTACTGCAACGTGCATAAGGCACGAATCATTCAAGCAGCAATGAATGAATGGGAAACTACCAGCCATCCCCCCTACAGTCCCGACATCGCCCCCTATGACTATTATCTCTTTCCGAAACTCAAACAACACTTGGGGTGTCGCCTTTTGTCAAATGAAGACTTGGAAAACCCTGTAGGGTCATATTTGGCAGGGTTATCAACATTTTTTTTAGGCATAGCATTATTAGAAACACTCTCCAACTTGTTTTTTTCATAGCTACATGTTCATTAAAAAAGTCCGGACGACTGTGGAAATTCAAACGTATGAATAATAAAATGTGGAACGCTTCACGATTTTGCGTGTCATCATTGCGCAGGGACCATGCTAATCTTCTCTGTAATGTTCCAATTTTAGTATATGTACCGCTGAAGCGAGTAAACCCAAAGGAAATCCATGCTGATTTAACTGTGACTTTATGGGAATATGCAGTGTCTTATAGTGAAGAAGTGGCTGAGGTCCTTCACACACCATTACTATTGAAGAAAACATTCAAAAAGCCCATGATTTAATTTTAGCAGACCGAAGAGTCACTCTGCGTCAAATCGTGGAAGAAACAGGCTTTTCTACCAATGTAGTTCAAAACATAACAGCCAATGTTATCGGCCAGATGAGTTCCGCGAATCCTTTTAGGAGATCACAGGCAGGCAAGAGAAGACATTTGCCGGCGGCTTTTGAACACTATGCCTGGATAAGGAGAACTTTTATGATCGGTAAGTGACCATGGATGAAACCTGGGTGGATCATTATGATCCAGAGTCAAAAATGCAGAGTAAGTAGTGGAAACACACACTATGCCCGCCACTTCGCACATTCAGAGTTGTCACATCCGCTGGCAAAGTGATGGCTTCAGTTTTTTGGAATGGTAAAGAGGTATTGCTAATTGACTACCTCCAAAAAGGAGCTACTGTAACAGGCCCCTACTACGCCAAGCTTATAGCCAAATTGAGTACGGCTATAAAGGAAAAACGGCGAAGAAAATTACGCAAACGTGTCCTGTTCCACCAAGACAATGCTGCAGTGCGCAAGTCGCTGATTGCAATGGCTGGCATTCGTGATGCAGGGTTTGAAATCGTGGAACGCCCGCCCTATTCTCCGGATTTGGCCCCCAAGCAACTACCGGCTGTTCATAAAATTCAAAGAAGATCTTCGAGGAAAAATTTTCGAGCAATAAAGAAGTCATGTGTGCTGTCGGTGAGTGGTTTGGCAAGATTGGAGAAAATTTCTTCCAGGATGCAATCGCGATGTTGGAACACCGATGGGAAAGGTGTGTTCAGCTCTAAGGGGGATTGTGTCGTAAAATACAATTGTTATTAACGACACAAGGCCGTTAGTAAGCATCTAACAAACGTGGATAAATTTGTGGCCGAGGTCGTTAGGCCGAAGCTAATGAATTTATCCAAGTTAGTTAGATGCGATAACAGCCGTATGTCGTTGAATATTTTTCATAACATCTACAAAAATTGAAATTTTAGCACAATTTAACTGAAAAAGTTAAATAGTATTAGTAGCGGCTGTTAAAAAACTCGTCTTATCAGTCACCTATGGAAAAAAATTATGTTTGGCAGTACTGAAATGTATTGTTGGTGACACTGTAAGTCTATGTCAAATTTGATGTTAGCAGGTTAGGTTTTGTGTCAAATAACAAACAAGACCTAACCTGCTAACCTCGAATTTGACATAGACTTACAGTGTCACCAACAATACATTTCAGCATTGCTAGTGTTCATGTTGAATAAATATTGTTACTGTTCTGTTATTTCTTAACAACCGATAGATATTAAGAATACAAGTTTGATTATGAGCATCTTAACGAAACGAGTTTGATTATCAAAACGAGGCGATGAGCTGAGTTCCGCGGCAATCAAACGAGTCTCCTTAAGTGCCATAAGCAAACGTGTATTGTTCAACATTTTATCTTCATTAATAAATTCTGATTCAATGAATTTTTTTATATAAAAAGAGTGCTGTAATATCTATTAACGCATTCAGTGCAGTAATGCAGCTCTTAACGATTTTTAAAATTAATTTGGTTAATAGTCTATAACAACACCGATGAAGATAAAATGTATAACAGCCGTGGTTGTTATGTGAAACTTTTCAGTCAGATTGACAGTTCTGTTATTGACAAATAACAAGTGGTTGTTATGAAAAAATTTGATTGGAGTATTAATAGTAGGTCAGGGGTGGAGCATAGGGATCAACCCTCGTATATCTCAATTTATGCTATCAAAATCCTTCTGATAGTCAATGAACATCAAGTATTACGTGGTGAGTTGCATTCTACTGACTGTTCAATTAGTATCTTTATCTTACAGTAGCGCCTATTACCATACATTATACAACCGTAACTATTTATTGTCTGTTTTGCGACATATTCTGACGGCTCAAACTGTTTAGGCATAGGAATTGCTACTGTAAGATAAAACGTCGTATATCACACGTGAGTGAAATGCCATTATAAGCTCGTGAGAAATTGTATCGCTCGTGCTAGGGCACTCGCGATTCAAAATTCTCACTCGCAAATAATGATGCATTTCTCTCACTTATAATATAATCTACTATTATTGTTCATTGATATGTTAAACAGTGTTTAACATGATCGCGTCCTCAAATGTTAAGATACATTTACCATGCATGTTAAATGAGTGGATGCATGTTAAATGTATCTTAACATTCGAGGACGCGATTATGTTAAACACTGATTTCGATATAGCAGTTTTTAGTAATTATTATTGATTCAAAATTATTGCCTCAATGAAGAATAAACTAATGAACGCATTTCGACGGGTAACCGTCTTAACATTTCCCATTCCGCTCGCTCGAGTGGTAAAAATATGCTTGAATATTAAGACTGGGTTATCCCTCTAAATACGTAAATTACTATTATATTGTTATGTGATCAAAGCATGATGTATTTGCTCAAAAACCATATTTCTCTTTGCCGATTTGTTAATCTATAACCATCATTCTGCTGCAAAGGGTTTTGTAAAAATCTTATTTACAACACCTTAGTAAGGTGATTCCATGCCAGTTGTCACATGATTTTAGATCACGTTTCTTTGGAAGTTTCACAATCTTTTGAAAAGGTTTCCTCGGCATTTATGACTTTAGTATTTTTGCAAAAGCATCTACTTTCAATATGTTGGCAGTTATCTGGTCCACTCCTGGAGCTTTATCGTATTTGACATGCTTAACGGCACTTTTGCCGATATTCAAAGTATCTCGTGTACCAAGAATTACTAACTGAAGATCTATAGAACTACAATCAGGCCAGAAGTGCTATATGGGTGCCAAACATAGACAATAACTAAAGATGCAGAAGAACCCTACTGCGATTTGCAACGACAAATACTATGAAAAATTTTCGGACCCATACAAGTAGAAAAAATGGAGAATAAGACACACTTTTTAACAGTATTTTTCCGCAGTCCATTGGATTGGTATCGGACCCGGTGACCATTCGCCGTTGGGATAGAATTAACGGCGCTCACATGCTACATACAACATACACATGATATACTATGACCTGTAATTGGTTTCGTTTGTGTAACTGTTAGTCACAGCTTCAATAAATAAAATAAAATCAAAATAAATGACACTGTATTACTGTTAGTTATTTATACCTATGTTTATTCTCGTCATAATAGTTCTTTCGTTGCTAGTTACCCATCAAGTAGTAATTGTCATATCCTTCTTCTATGCTGGAATATACAAAACTATACTCTCCTAAGTTTTCCATATCATGTCCACCTTGTATCACTGATCCCTCACATATCCATCTGATACCATTTCTTCTACAACTTGTACAAACTTCCCGTTTTGACATCAAGTTCTTATATTCCATTGTCCTATTAACATACCATTGCTACTGTCCTGTTTATGTGTTTTGCCTTTTACAGCCTCCTGCATGTGTGATTTTCCTTTCATACCTTTCCATTATTTATTTATTTATTTATTTATTTAATTCGCACTCAGCCAACAGCCGTTAGGCCAATTATAGGCGTCGCTGTGCAGTTATGAGGACTTCCAACCCCACTAACGACTGTCATGATGTTGTTATGACCGCCGGGACGAACTTTTTTCCGTGATAGCCGTACCACGAGGCGCTGAGAGATGCAGCCGTGGAACTCCATCCAAGTTCTGACCAGAGAGAGCGTTGCTTAACTCTGCTGATCGAACGCGGACACTTGTTCAAGCTACACCACCCAGGACCTATTATCTTATAACTCATCCTTTATCTTGTTTTGATAGTCTTTTTTGTTTTTATACGTACCTACTATTTTCCATCAATTAGAGTCCTGAATTTTGTCGGGTACCTGTGGATACCAGCGGGTTACCCACATTGTGGGTCGGGTTGCAGGTGGAATTTATGACAATATTGCGAGTAGCACAAGCTTTGTAAAAATTTTTGATACCCTGTATCTTGAAAACGAAAGCCCGGAAAGAAAAATGGAAGACGAAAAAAGTGTTCCTTTTTTCATGAGGAATCTAGTGTTCCGTTGCGACACTTATTTAGGAACACCCTGTATAAGTTTCGTGTACTATGTAGATGCGACAGCAAGCTTTTGAAGAAAATCGCATAACCGGAAGAAGGTCTTTATTCTTGTGATTTTTCAGTTTTTTAGATTTTTTCAAAAACGGCTCTAATGATTTTTTTCAAACTTCTCATTTTTATTACATTTTTAATGTGTATTGATGTGAGATAGGTGATTTTCCAGTTGAATACTTCTAAAATGGGTTTCTTTGTTTTTTTTTCCTATTTCTTTTATTAACTCCTATTTTAAATAGAACACCCGGTATATTATTACATTTTTGAATTCAACTTAAAATTCTAGAGAAAATTTGTCTCTTCACCTAACTCTCTATTTTGTACCGTTTTTGAAGAATTTGTAAATTTTTGAAAATTTTTGACAAATGCTTAAAGATTTAAAATCAAATTTTTGGCCAATTATAAGATCACTGTAAAAGGGAGTTGTGTGCGTGTATCACACCAGATTTTTTAGCTTCTCTTCCTTTTTCCTTATTTTCGTTTGTATATTTCGTTCCATTCTAACTAAATAACTTCCTATATAAATCCTACTTATACTTATTCTTCAATATTTCCAATTTTTCTTTGAAGGTGTGTACTTCCCCTATTATAATTTTGTTGTCCTCTTTTCCTAGTGCTAACTCGTGTTACATTTACCTTTACTCCTAGTTCCTTCTCTGTAAAAGCTTGGACTTCCTCCTTTGGTTAATTTTCCTTGTTAATTGATATGCTTTTTATCATATTTCTTCTTTTTCTCTTGTCTTAATCTTTTCATATAGTTGTTTTATTTCTACCTCCTATTCTGCTTTCCTTATTTCATCATTATTATTTAACTCCATTTCTATTGTTTTATATGCATGGATATGCTGTTCTTATAAAAATTTCTAATTTCTTGCAACATTTGTTCCATTGCTTATTTAATTATTCTTTCTATGGTATTTTCTTCTCTTTTGCTTTCTTACATTATCGTGTTATTTTCTTCTGCATTTGTTCCTTCCCTTTTTCAACCATCAGTATTTCATCTGTTTTTGATGTTACTCTTTGTGTTTTCTTAATTTTGTGAAGTAGTAACTTCCGTTCTTTATTTCCTTCACTTGATGCTTGTCTTTTCCTTTTTAAATATTCTTCGATAGGTCATAGTTTACTGCGCTTACTTATGTTTATTTTTAAAGAACAAAAGTAGAAGTCATTACTTGTAAGTAACTAGTGGTTAAAATATAATTTTAAAACCTTTGTTACGGTTCAATTGCGCCTCTTTTTGATTTCAAGCTCTGTAGTATTTATTTCATATTGTTACGCATCTTTTCATTCTGATGTCTTTGGTACTCAGTTTGTGTTTCGCTCACTAGCGCCACGCCTACTTCCTTGGCCTTGCTGCAAAAGTTGTATATAGCTCGCAATTGTTCGGAGCGTTTTCTGTTTCCACCTCGCTCGGCGAAACAACATGAAGTTGGTTTAGTGGTATCGAAATTTCGGAGCGTTCATTAACTACCGTTGATTTTCCTGTGTGATGTTTGCCTACGCTTCTTGGAGCGGTTTCAAGTCCCCGAATTTCATTATGAGGGAAGTTCAATCCCACGCCATTTGGCCGAGTACGCTAACGAGTGTTTCGCACATGCCTGGAATTTTTTCCAGGGTAAGTAGAAAGTTCGCTTTGAAATGCATTATATTTCTTGTATGCTATCGTGGACCTTTTCCTCCCTTATAGCAGCCAGTGCCGGAGAGCTGATTTAGGCATTCGTTACAGTTAGTGTCATATCCTCTACGTGAGGATGCTTCAGGCAATTTTAGACTATATTGCAGCACGAAATGGTATCAGACAATATTGAGAGCCTGGGTCAGAGACGTGACCTTGGAAGTTACATAGGACTCACCTTTGCTGTAATGTTTGCCTGTCTGTTTATTATAATGCGTATAATTAATATTATTGCGAAATTTGTGAACTGTAAGTATTGTAATCTTTGCCTGAGGTACCTCATTTTCGTATTTGTGAATTATTGATCATAGCAATTAATTTGTGGCAACTTATGATTCCGATTATGTTAAAATATTGTGATTATATTATGTGATATTTGCATTCTGGTTTTATTTGTTACTGCGTCCTATACTTGAGTTGAGCTTCTCTTTCAGATTTATTGTGTTACCTGAATTTACATATTCTTGTTTGAAGGGTTGGATACACTTGCCGTTATTTGATAAAAATCCGTTGACGCCCTTTTTGAGCATTTAAGGAATTGTACATGCCATCTCCGAACCTAGCTAGTCGGCCGGCAATTGTATTCAAGTAGTCACATTGTGTATTGGTTTTGAGAGATTAGCCAACTGAGACTTTATTTGATAACACCTTCTAGAAGTTTCCTACGACTAAAAGAATTTCTTCTTTATGAAATTGGGATCCAAGATAAGAATATTAAATATTTACGTTTGTCTTTTACAACCTGTGTGTATTGCCTATCTGAAAATCGATATATTAACAATAAAATGACCACACAGTGTCAAATGTGGCGTTTGAACATGTTATCTGCAGTATTGTAGCTTGGTACCCCCTTCTACCTGACAAAGCTGAAGCAATATAGCAAACTATCAGTGACATTTCTTGATTCTCTTCTCAATTAGCTGTTAAATCTGAAAGTTAACTGTTGTTTTTTGTTTTAATTCAAATACAAAACCATTCACCAAATACATCGCCTAATTCAGAATTTGAGTATAGCTATAATCCCGTTGTACACAGTAAACAATATAATAAAAGTGCTGTATCAAATGCTGCATTTTCTGATAAACAATATGGTAAAGCTGTATAATACAAACAATTTTTATTTTGTTAATTTCAAGCAACACGTTTGATATATTAAATTGTCTGCATGTTTGAACGAAGTCGAGTTTCGCCTCTGACGTGGTTAACACGTTGAGTTACCGTGCTCTTCTGTCCCTTCCCTTTGCAAAGAGTTTCGCCTCTGGCGTGGTTAACACGTTGAGTTACCGTGCTCTTTTGCTTTTTTCCTCCTGATGAAGCCCCTTACGAAAGTGGGCGAAACGTTGAGTTCTTCGGTCTCAATCATGACACGGTCCAATCCCGGAAGTCGTTTGTTACTTAATGACAATGGCCGTGAAAGCCTCAAAAATCATCGAAATGATACCCGATCCAGCTCCAGCTCACGAGCCCGTAGTACGAGTGAAACCACATCTTTGAGTTAATAAAATGTTTAATTCACGTGGCGTATATATGTTTTTATTAAATTTTGACGAAATTTTGAATAAAACATTTTAAAATATTCAAATTAAGATAAATTTGCCCATTCATCGTCGATTTGATCTAAATTTTAGTAATTATATATTACACACTACAAAAAGAAAGAGTAATTGAATGAAAATATTTGTAGAAATAATAAAAATATGTTCTTCATTGAAACTTTTTTAATTCTCTAGTGAATTAATAGTATATTATGTAACAAGTTTATATAATGTATTACATACTATACTTTTTCTACGACCACAAATTTAGACAATACCATATTATTTCATTAAAATTTTGACATTTATTATATTAGATTAAATTATGCTTGACAAACATCAAAGTTGACTGTTGAAAACTAACTTGATTTTATTTAGTTTTGGCTGTGGCTAATAAAGCAAATAAATACTGTTTGAATCTAACTTCACCCCGTGACTAAAACATCGTTGCTGACTTCAGCCAGTGACTAAAGAGCCTCTTAGTCACGGGCTGAAGTTAGCAACGGCGTTTTAGTCACGGGGTGAAGTTAGATTCAAACAGTATTTGCTTTATTAGCCACAGCCAAAACTAAAATCAAGTTAGTTTTCAATTTTCAACAGTCATCTTTGACGTTTGTCAAGCATAATTTAACCTAACATAATATTCAAATGAAATAATATGATGTTATAGTGTCTAAATTTGTGGTCGTCAAAAAAGTATTGTATGTAACACATTATATAAACTCATCGGACACTCGTTTATTAAACACTCACTGCACTATGCTCCGCTCGTGCCTAAAAAAACTCAAGACTAAAGTGACGTTTATAAAACTTGTTATATGATATACTATTATCTATGGCAATGTGTAAAATTGACTTTTAGTTGGCAGTTTTCAGTTTCTAAAACGACTGTTTAATAACATGATTTACATTTAAATATTTTTTTTATATTTACCATGTTTTCTAGATTTTATCGTAGATAAAATATTGTACAATACACATGCGTAAAGCATCTTTAGTTACTCGCGAGGCTTAAAACGCTAGCTCACTCGCGTTTTAACTCTGTCCCACTCGTGACTAAAGACTAGCCTTACGCACTTGTATCGTAAATTACTATTATTTCACTTGTGAATCATCGACTGTTTATGAAGGTTGTTATGGAGTTAATAATGTCACTTTGAACTGTCAAAATTCAATAAAAAAATAGTAATTTACGTTATAAGTCCGGTAAACGCAAGTTTACAGTAGCGAGTCCAAACGTTTCGGGACGAGGCGACGTAGGAGCCGAGTCTGGAATGTTGAGACGAGCTACTGTAAAAGTTTACCGGACGTATGTCGTAATGCGTTTTATTTCATACTGCAATTATTAGATTTTTACTTAAAACTACAAAAAAAATTTTTTTCAATTGAAAATAATAAATAGTTTGATTATTGATTTATTTCATTTGAGTCCGGTAAAATGTTTTACCGGACCTGTTTATTTCATTTGAGTCCGGTAAAATGTTTTACCGGACCGGTTTATTTCATTTGAGTCCGGTAAAATGTTTTACCGGACCTGATACCGTAAAGCCTCATTTTCCGGACTGAAATCATTAACTTAAACATGGGTTTTACGATGCAGTATGAAATAAAATATTTAACGATTATTATTCATTTACTTGACATCCGCACTGTCAGTGTCCAATTTTTAAAAAATGTCTCGACTATACTTTGAAAATAATGTGTTTTTTATTAGACTGTATATTAATTTAATTGTTAAATGTGAAAAATAGCAGTGCTGCCAACATACTGTCAATTTGACAGTGCAGATGTCAAGTAAATGAATAATACATAATACCTTTTGTAACATAGCTGCAGAAAGAAGCTAGAAATACTAAGTTGAAAATAAAAGAGAACAGGAACACGAGCTTAATTAATTTAATCATAAAATTATATTCATCAAGTTATTATTAATAAGACAAACATATCCCCTAAATGTACCAGTCAAATATATAGTTATGGCACTTGATGTGATGATAACTATAATCTTGCACAAGTTTCTTCCTTCAAAGGGAAAAATTCAATCTATCTTAGAGGAGTGGAATTCCATAACCGTTTCAAGAAAACATGCAACTTACCTCAACAAAATTGTCAAGTGGATGTCATGGCTGAGTCTGTCGAGTGCCGTTGTGCCATCAACTCGCACTGCATTGATCTTGTCTCTCAGCGAGGACGAGGTACCCACAGGCGGATGCCGTTCCTTAAGAATGTCGAAGATGTTGGGCTGCCGCAAGAAAGCTACCACTTTATCGTTGTATGCAATGGGCACTTCCAAGCCAGTGCTGGTAGGAACAAATGCACTTGTGGTGCTCGGTCGTGGCGGAGGCACTGGGGCCTGGAAGCAAATCACGATTTAGCAACCTTGCTATTTGTGCCGCACGACAAAAACAACATCGAACTAATCGCATGCTTTCGAATAGTGGGACACTTACACCTTGGCTATCTTCAGGAAACCGTCTGCTCGTGTATGTGGGCTCGGTGGGAAGACGTGGATCCATGTAGGAGGTTCGTCGGTTATTATGATCAATGAAGAATTGCTATCAAAGCAATGTTAGTAATTAATGCAAAGCAGTAAGTTAGTGACATTTATATTACTACTACGCAGAGTATTACTTTTTAGATTAATTTTTCATGCTTTTTATGTTAGTAATTATTAAATTAGTCATTAGCTCACCTTTGCATTTCTGTCCTTCTTTGCATCCCACCCATTCGGGAGGTCTTGCGATGTGTCTGCAAACATATTTACTAAAGCAACCAAATCCTTGTTATGTTGGTATTTCTCGAAAGTTCCCGGATCTCTCCTTATACGTACAATCATGTGTTTGAGGGTACCGTTTCGATTATACAGCGACAATGCATCCTGGAAACATAGAAATTCAATGAAAATGAAAAACTTCAGGGCATGCTTCACCCCACCTGGTTCATGTGAAGAATGGTAAAAAAATCGGGACGGGTTAGAAGTCGACAACCAGGAGGCACCGCCGAGTAATCAGCTTCCTCAACTTGGTGCGAACTTATGGTACGGCGAATGCTCTGATACCGGCGATCTAGCTGCCGGCGCTGCTGCTCAGCTCCACCACCGATAGGCACGATCGCAGTCCCGCCACCGGGCCTCTGCCAGGAGGTAGTGCGCGTGGCGTGGTCTATGTAAAATACTCGCCCGTGGCTGTCCATTCTTGCTTCCCATGCTGCGAACAACAGTTTATTTTTAATTTCAATAAAATTTAATTATGATCTAAAAAAACTACATTATGCACTTAATCACGCCTGTATTACACAACGAAAATAATTAGATTTGGGCCAAAAATTGCTACAGAATCCACAGATTTAAAGTGCCAGGTTGTTATCAATCTCTGAAACTTCCTTATGGCATGAATTGTTAGCAATGCCTTCCTAGTTTTCAGTTCCAATCTTGAAGATTAAACCTAAATTTACTATTTTCACAATCACGATTAAAGGGGAGGAGAAATATAATAATGAGGTTATATAACACCAAAAGAGTGGGAAAGTGCACCTAGCTATTGGCGTACATTACATGTAAGTACTAAAATAATTATAGGAAGAATGCGTATTAGTTGAAATATCATTAAAAGATACAAGTTAACTGTTGGAATAATTTTGCCACCTATACAACGTAATTTGTAGGATTCAGTTACCTTACATGGATCTCCGGTCAATTCTGAATGGATGTAGCAAAATGACGTCGCCTGCGTTAATAGGTTATGTTAGTACATTTACAAAGCCTGCCAGCTAAGCTGTTTTGAAATTTACTTCAATGGTTCATATTTCACCCACTGGCACTAGTTCACACAATTGCACGTTTGAAATTTGAAAGCTTGTGTTTGATCAAAACATTTTTGTCTCGTTGCATTCCTTCATGTGGAAATAAGGATAGGAAAAATGTCTCCGGTCATGAATTTCCATCCAAATATGGTAAATTTTTGCGGCTGGATAAAAGCTATCATGTAAAGGGAAATACGTGATCTGTCAGATGGTGTCAACCAGCGCCAATTTCATGAAGTGGCCATAATTTGCTTGCATATTACAGACATTCGGCTAGCTGGCAGGCTTTATAAAGATGCAGTTTTTGTTAATCAACATAGGCGACGCAATATGAAAAAGTTGTTTGCTATTTCGCCACTAGAGGGCCCAATTTTTTCCAATTAATCTTGAAAATTTGAAGTACTATTAAGGTTGATTTTGCTTTGGAAGGTAGAAAGAAGGTCAAAATGGCTATACGTGATGGGCCGTAGGTGTTCATCATCAAATCAATAACTGATTTTGACAGCCTTCAATCTGATGATCGATGCCTATAACTAGGGTGACCACCTCTCAGGGTTTCACCCGGAGTCTCAGGTTTTCTACACCGCGTCTCCGGGCTCCGGGTTTTGTAATAATTTCTCCGGGTTGCACTAACTTTATAATAATGTTTAAATATAACTTAACCGTCAATTATATCAATGAAAATAAAATACGTTTTATATAATAGTCGCAAACTTTGCACGTGCGTATCACGTATCTTACTATTTGCCTTTTTCTTAAATAATAGGAATATATTTCGAATTCAACCCTTTAATTGTTAAAAAGCAAAACTGTTACTTTAGATTCTTTCTCGGTTCAATCGTATTCAGCAACCATTAGAAATTTCATATAGGTAATTAGGTTCAGAATCTTTGAGTATTCGTTTTGTTTGTAATCTAATTTCATTTGATTCTACAGGTAATTTTTCGTTCTTATCTCTTGGGTCAATAACGGTTACATGGTTCTTTTCAAACCTCGTTGTTTATTGTGTTCGCATTCAAGTGTTTAAATTGCCATTTCTCACTCGTAAAGTAATTCACAAAAATCATAATTTTTAGGTAACTTTGAGTCTTTTTTGAATAAAATCGTTATTATCCCCAAAACCGTTAACTTTAGAACAGCGGTTCTCAACCATCTGTATTGACGCATCCCTTATCATGTTAGTTGTTTCTCAAGTACCCCTGAATACTATTGTATGCATAATATTAGCATAAGCTTTATTATTGTATGGAATGTACGTATGTATTATCGATAACCTCATTTTACCTTTCGGTGTAGAGGCTGATGCTTTATGCGCTTGCATCTGGCGTTACAATGCTCAACTTGCCTGGGATTTGGAATACAAAGTTGGAGCGCGCCTTTTGTGCTTGCGAAGCAATCATTGTGTGAGGCGTGTGTCATGATGATGTGTTGACCTTGTTACTCTATGTCTCAGCTTTATTATTACTAAATAAAAAGTCATTGATGATTGAGGGAGCATTTTACAAAAATGACAAAGAAATATATAGAATGTCTATACTATTTTTTATTTATACTTACTACTAAAACATTTATAAAATATTTATAAAATAGATAAATCTATACCTCAAACTAACAATTAATTGTTTAAATTAAGAGTGTATATATTTTTTGGTAAATCAATTTAGAAAATACATGGATACTAGTACTAAATTTAATGAGACACTTGCCAAGGAGATATTTTCTACCAATATAAGACTTAAATACGATTGAAAAAAATGTATATGGCTTTATGGTCTTGAAATTGGCAACCCATAATGTATTTGTTTTATAAAAAACTATTGGTTTTAAGAAAAAATTAAAACAACCTAAAACATTTTCAAGTAAAAAAGGTTTTCAAATACATCTTTTACCCAAATTTTTGTCTTTTACGAATTTTTTAAAAACATTTATACGAGTTGCTAATTTTAATCTCTTAAAGCCGTACGTAAAAATTAAAAACCATTTCATAAATAAGCCTTCTACTGGTAGAAAACATTTGCCAAATTTTCATTTGAATATCCTTTCCCAATTTACAGTGAAATGATATAAACCTCATTTTAACCCCCCCCCCCCCTCCAATAGTATTTCCATAAAGGTTGAGAATTGAAACTATGCTTATACGAGTATGAAATTTGTTGGCCAATCTGTGACGTACGATATGGGCAAGTATTTGGTTACACCCTGTATTATGTTCGCTAACCATTAATAGTAAGGAATAAAAACATTGTTTTTATTTGCTTGCTTTTTGTTCTCTATAAACATTCTGTATTTCTCATTGATGAAAACCTTTTTTACTCGCGAGGGATCTCAGGGTTTGTATAAATTTGAAGGTGGTCACCCTACTTATAACCCATCATGCAATGGTCATACAACCCTCTACCACATTCTGCAATATTTTACAAAAATAGAATCAAACTTCAAACTCTGTATAATACTATAAAAAATCATACCACTGAGCATAGAAATCTGAGCTATCACAGTAGAGTTTGTGCTAAAAAATAATGCCGGAAGGCCTTTACATAATCATGAGTTTGAAAGGAGTTGAAATATACTCTTTTTATTGAAAGTTCGAACAGCCCGAGTTTCAAACCAATGGGCTATGTAACTTTTCTAGCACTAGCACTATAACATATCTAAAACACAAACACTCCAACACTTCATACAAGTCCCATTTTTGTAGTGCATCTCGGAAATGGTAAGTCCAAAATTTGTCATCACCCAACAGCTCCAATTGCTGGAGCACTGTCAATAAGAACAACAAAATTCGTTCGCGATTGTTAGCATTTTTTGTTCTTCCATTTTTTAAGAGGTGCACTTTTGTGCACAAATATGTACAAACCCTTGCATGGTTTGGTGAAGGATAGTACGTAAGTTAAGGTTGATTGGTAGATAAGATAATAAGATTGTTTAAGTTGCCTTGTACAAACGGCAAAAATTAAGCCCTAACAAATACGTATTCTTTAGTTGAGCTACTGCAAAGTGCCAAAAGACTGGGGGGAAGCAGTTATAATACCCGTATGTAGGGACGGTCACACACGATACACGCAATATAACAACTTGATGTAAAAAAAGTAAAATGCGCACCTTTTTTTATGCCGCAAAGATGCTTTAGTTTGACATGTAACAACATGGGTTTTTTTAAAACAAAAGGAAGCGTACTGTATTATTTATCTAGGGTGCTGTGCACGCAATTGTGACGAGGATAGAGCATATTCGTATGCTGCATTACAGAAGAAGATACTACGAAAAAGTGCTGTTACATATCTTGGCACATAATTTTATATAATGCGTTAATGCTGTATTTGTATCTACAGATTGCCCGAAATTCATTTTGAACATAGGAAATTAATGAGTGGGACAAGGAAGACATAAACAAAATGAGTAGCAGGACAAAGACAGAACGTAATCATGGCTAGCTAACTTTTTAAACTAAAATTAAGTCAATGAAACAAACAAACACTTCTGTCAAATTAATCTTTTACCTGTCATTAAAACCATAAAGTGAGATTTAAATAATTGAAATAATTATGTTAATAGTAAATAACAGTAAATAAATTGCTGATAGGAGCAATTCGTGTATTCAAAGTGTGCAGATAAAGTATTTGACAGAAGTGTTTGTTTGTTTCATTGACTCAATTTTAGTTTAAGAACAGAGCTAGCCATGATTACATTCCATCTTTGTCGTGCTACTCATTTTGTTTATGTCTTCATTGTCACCCTCATTAATTTCCTACTTCCTTGTCACACTCATTAATTTCCTACGTTCAAAACTGATTTCGGACAATCTGTATACCTTTCAAAATCACTAGTATAAACGGAATTACAATTTACTTTTAACTGGACTGCAACTTCACTTTACCAGAAATTCTTATTTGTGTAAATGGCGCTTAAGAGCTTCAGCCAGTTGAATAGTACTGGGCTATTGTTAAGCAAAAATTAAAGAAAAGCTTAGAAGAAGCTTCAAACAAGAGTTAGACAGTTTTATTTGCCCAGTTAGGCATTAGTTTTTTTTTAAATGTTGAAGTATTAAGAAATGTTTAATATTTATATGGATAAAATCCGTTATTTTTATAATCGGAAAAATAAACATTAGTGGATGAATTTTTTTGTGGACTTTCCTTTGGCAAAAATCAACAAATGTTTCAAAGAGCATTTGTTACACTTCCCGAAGACTAAAACAGTATAAGTGAGCAAGCAGAAAGGTTAAACTAGCAGGAAGAGAAAAAATGCAAAAAACTTAGATGGACTTTGGAAATAAAATTAAAGACATACAAAAAAAACCAAAAATTATTTTATAAACTAATAAGGAATACAGAAAAACAGAAAAAGGAGACGGTCAGTCACATAAAGTATCGAGAGATCGAAAAAAAAAAAAACTGAGGCTCAGCAGGCTGTGAAATGCAAACGTTTGAATAATATGTTGGTAGCACTGTAAGTCCATGGGGAGAAGTGAAAGCTATTGCCGCTAATAGGACCAGATGGAAGCTCTTTGTAGAAGCCCTATGCTCCCAAGAGGAGTGAAAGGAACTTATATATATATATATACTGTAAGTCCATGTCAAATTCTAGGTTAGCGGGTTAGGTTTTGCGTCAGTCTGTGTCAAAACTGACGCAGAACCTAACCTGCTAACCTCAAATTTGACATAGACTGAGGATCAGTTTTTTTTGGATCTCTCGATATAAGAAAGAGAATTTAATAATAATAACTAACCCCGAACAAATCATGCAACACAGGGGGAATACTTCAGAGAATTATGTACTGTTTGAGGCTTTCGCGGTTACTCGAATTATTCTTCTTAACATGGAATTTCGGCTTAGACCGCATCGTATTTGTATATGAACACCCAGCATTTTCTGGCTTAATGTGCTTAATGTGAAGTTGAGCAAAAACCCGCGCGATGGTTATGCTCTTTGGTGGCTCGTGTTGTTCGAGTATCTTGAGAACCAGGATACTTAGGCAGATTTGGCCGTTTTGTGACTTTCACTCTGATGATGCAAGCTGCAAAGTCTTGCGAAACGTTAGTGAATATGGATGCACAAACAGCAAAATGGCCAGAAACTGCTGAGTGTTCATATACAAATACTACGCGGTCTAAGCCGAAATTCCATGTTAAGAAGAATAATTCAGAGAATTCCTAGAAATAGATGCAGAAAATGAAACTGAAAAATATTTGTATACAAAATCGCAAAATATAAAGATGAGGGAATTAGATGAAGCCCTGAAAAAGATAAAATTGAGAAAATCAGAGGGATGTGATGGCATCATACCAGAAATGGTCAAATATATGGGCAAGGTGGGAAAACAAGCTCTATTAGAAGTAAATTAAAATGAGAAGAGGGCTCACGTGACATGTGCGCAGTTGGCGGACGAGTCCAACAAGCCGAACAAGGTGTGGCCTTGTAGATGACATTTAGGAATCAGTAGCGTAATGTGTAAACGGGGTGCGATTTAATTATTTAAATAAATGAAATCTGTTTTATTAGCAAAGTTTATTTTATTTTAAGCTTCTACCACATTCTGTACGGTGAAGCACAGTCGAAAGACGCTTGTTGTTATTTGCACTTATTGTTTGTTCTTGTCCAGTGTCCAGTTCCCATTTTAATCAAAAGTTTTGGCGCCACTGATAATTCTACGGCGGCGCATGTAACGTCATGACGTGCCTTCTTCTCATTGCAATCCACCTATACCAATAATAAACAAAATCGCAAGCACAGGAAGAACCCCTGAAGAATTACAAATGTCAGTGATAACACTGATCGTACAGAAAAGGAGACAGATCAGAATGTAAAAATTATCGAGGAATTTTCGTCTTAAGTGTATCAGCCGAACTATTTATATGTAAGAATTTCGGAAAATCTAAGAGAGATATTAAATCAAACCATACTAGAAACACAATGTAGTTTCAGACCTGTACGCCTTTGATAAGGGTACATACGCAACATGTTTGGAAAATATTCGAAAAGAGGAAAATAGATACATCGTTAATTAAAGCAACAAAGAGTCTATATAATACCTGAAAGAGCTATGTAGAACAAAAAGTAGCAGGTCAGACTTCTTTCACAACTATAAGAGAATAAGACAAGGTTGAGTGCTTCCCTCTACTGTTTTTGTTGGTATTAGCTGAAGTAATAAAGAAGTGTAAAACACAATTCAAAACATATAAAGTGTGTAATATAGCATGCTGTGTGGATGCAGATCCAGATCCAGATATCTAAAGGGGATCATGTGATAGCAGTTGGTGATAGATAACTGGTGATAGTAGCAATAGACAACCAGGGGGTTGTTTACTGCAAGTGAAAAAACTTCTTTAATTTTGAATAATCTACGTTTAATAAGTCACGTTAAAGGGCTAACTTCCCTTTAATTGTTAGAGTAATATTGTATATTTGGTACGTGATAGCAAGATAGCCTTTTTCACAATCACATTTGACCAAAGGTCACAATTATTATTCATATTATAATTTCAAGATTGTTTGAAACCATTTGAAGCGGTAATTGGTACTTAAACCAGCAGTAAGTAAAAGTGAGAGTGATTGTGGCATGCTGTACTACCGTTTATCAAGGTATTAAGAGGTACGAGAGCTACAACGAGCTATTTTGGGTCTTCAACAACTCAAAGGAGGTGTTTGACGACTGCCAATCAGTTAGGAGCTGATAGAAAATACACTCAAGGTACAAGTGAGTCTTCGTGAAGGTTAGTGTATTTTTACTAACAAGTTTGGTACAACAAAATTAGTGGAAAGCATTGTAATTTAGGTTTAGAGCGCTTTGATCCGGGTACTCAAAGTTTTCGGCCATTATAAGTAGAAATTATATCATTTTGGTCTAGGTATCTGCAATTAATTTTAACCTCAATTTGGAAAAAGTATTTTGATTAAATAATTTGACAACATTTAGTTTTGATTGATTGTAATGTCAAACCAAGCATAATAATACAATCTAACTTAAAAGAAGATTCTATTAAAAGTACTAATAATAATAATTTTGTAATTCAGTATTCAATTATAAAGAGATTCATTATTATAACCTTTACTCATTCAGCTGAGGAAGATAGATTCTTATTTGCTAAATAAACTGACTAGCCGAGGTAATTTTAAATAATAGTCAAGTGACATAATTTCAATCATATATTTTCATAAGTGAGATATGTCAATTTTTAAAGTAATTCAAAAGCAACAAGGTAAGTGTTTACTACATTATTCTCGATACTACTTCTGTTAACTAAGCAAAAGGGTAGATATCCAATTTAGTAATTGTAATAACCGTTCGAAAAAGGGTTATATAACAAGTGCAGACATAGAGAATGCTCAGAACTGATTTTCGCCGACGACTTCGTAGTAATGAGCACAAACAAGAGAGACCTACAGCATAATATGGATATCCTCAATAATGAACTAAAAAAATAGTATGGAAATAAATAAAAGTATAACAAAGACTATCATTATAAGTAGCTAGCATATAGAACATGAAATAGAAATAGTAAGAGACGCTAGAGCAAGCGGCAACTTTTAACTACCTCAGAGCTTATATTAACAGCAATGGAAAACTCAATAAAAAATAAATAAAAGAGTAGCCCCAGCAGGAAGACATACGACATGATAAAAAAAAACTATTATAAATAACCAGAAGGTCCTAAAGAAGAGAAAGTTAAAAGTATTCAAGAGAATTTATAGCTCTGTACTAATAAATGTTCGCGAGTTAGGTATCATAACAAAAAAATATGCAAACCAAATCACAGCACAGGAAATGAGAGTCCTTAAAAGAGTAGAAGGAAAGACAAGGCTAGATGAAATTAAAAACATAGAGTAGATGAAGAATAACTTTGATGGATGGAACACCTATAGCAGAAGATTGAAAAAAAATATACAAAACACGAATAAGAAATAATCAATACCGGGGCAGACTAAGAAAGACATGGAAAAAATCAGTGAAGAAAAGAGGGATAGATTAGGAAGAGAGGATACAACTCACCAAAGACAGAAGAGCATAGCTTAAAATATGGAAAAACAAAGCCTCAGCTCCACACTTAATGGGTAATGAGAACTTCAGCATTAAGTAAGTACACTTTCCAAGATAACTATTTCATATTCAGCAGTTGTTAACTTGGGTTATAGCACACTTCGCGATACCTTTGCCACTTTCGATTTGCAGGAAGTAACATAATTTCTTTTTTTTAAATAAAATTCCCATTTTTTAAACACAATGGTGGTTGGTGAAGTGAGATAACAGGAAAAAAAAATTCAAAACAGACGGGGTAATTTTGTGCACCCTTAGCAAGAAATTAATAATCTAATATTAGTGAGCATTCAAATAAGCTTCAACCCCTTCATTTTCATTTACTCCCACTCCTCTTAATACTTTTTCTAATCAGTTCTTATTCATTTCATTCTAAAAAAATCTGGTGTGATACACTCACACAACTTCCTTTTACAGTGATCTTATAATTAGTCAAAAATTTCATTTTTAATTTTTAACCATTTGTTAAAAATTTTCAAAAATTACAAATTCTACAAAAACGGTACAAAATCGAGTGTTAGTTGAAGAGACAAATTTTCTCTAGAATTTTAAGGTGAATTCAAAAATGTAATAATATACCGGGTGTTTATTTAAAATAGGAGTTAATAAAAAAAATAGAAAAAAAAACAAAAGAAACCACTTTAGAAGTATTCAACTGGAAAATCACCTATCTCACATCAATACACATTAAAAATGTAAGAAAAATG
Source organism: Agriotes lineatus (assembly GCA_940337035.1). Classification (NCBI taxonomy): domain Eukaryota; kingdom Metazoa; phylum Arthropoda; class Insecta; order Coleoptera; family Elateridae; genus Agriotes; species Agriotes lineatus. The sequence continues at coordinate 78,923 of CALNHX010005097.1, forward strand.
TAAAGTTTAAAAAAAATCGTTAGAGCCGTTTTTGAAAAAATCGAAAAAAAACTGAAAAATCACAAGAGTAAACACCTACTTCCGGTTATGCGATTTTCTTCAAAAGCTTGCTGTCTCATCTACATAGTACACAAAACTTATATATGAAGTTTCAATGCCATACCTCTTTTCGTTTTTGAGATATTCTGTTCACAGACACACAGACAGACACACAGACAGACAGACAGACCAATGAAAAAAAATATGTTTTTTTGGGATCAGGGGACTCTAAAACGTGAAGATCTGTTGAAAACTCAATTTCGAATTTTTGGGGTGAATCCAATACTTCCTTTATAGTAGTAAAAGGAAGTAAAAAAGCTTCTAACTGGTTCAACCCATTGATTAACTGCAACACAGTTGTATCATAGTTTTTCTTGCTTGCAATGATCAGTTGCATTAAACAGACCAACCATTACAAATGAAGGAATTCAAATAGTAAAAATACAAGTTTACGTAACAGCATACTTACAAGGAGGTAATGGGTCTTCAGGTTCGCCAGGAATCTCTGCGACAGCCAACACCCGCGGCGTTCTTTCCGGTATGGACGGCAGCCGCGTGGTGGTGAGATGGCGCAAAGGCAAAGGAATGCCCCCACTGGCCTCCCCAGATCTACTTCCATTGCTATTACACTCCCTAACCCTCAAATCAATGCTCGGCCGTGCAATATCCTTGCTGCGCACCTCAGGCGACCTACTATCAATATTGTGTAATTCAGTTAAAGCTCGCAAACTCAACCGGGGATTCTCTTTGTACTGCAAAACCACTTCGGGCTTCCTCAACACAGGATGCCCGTTTCTATTTTCAACAGCTTTGGAAGTTTCAGGATATGCACCGTCGCCATCTGCACTCAAACCCGACGCAGCACCATTGCACGCCGCCCACCCGTTCAAAGTGTCCAGGGTGCAGATGTCAGCCAGCCTAATTTCTGGCGAAGGGACGATCTCCTGCCCCTCGACGGGCAACTCCAAGCTGAGATTGGTGTTTTTTAAGGTTGGGGGGCGCAGAGCGTCAGAGTTTTTAAGCCGCCTTGCATGGTGCGTCGGTGTTGGTGGGCAAACTAGCACGTGATTTGTTGCAGACGCAACTCGGCTTAAAGCTTTCAACTGCGGCTTGACTAATGGGCTAGGGAAGACCTGCGCCGTGTCTAACGGCTTCCTATCGGATGAACTGTGTAATGGAGTAGCTGCGCTAATCTTCGCACTTGCTTCATCGGAGGTAGAGTCCTCCGAAGTGCCGGACACCTGCAGTTCCAGTCGGGATGGGTCGCACTCGCACGAATGCGACGCAGCGGAGTTTGAAGTTTGCCGAGTTAACGGCTTATGGGGATTTATGAGCAAATCGGATTTGGTGTCGCTTTCTGCACCTTCCAAGGAACTAGTACTATAGGTAGATACAGAGCTTTGGCTTTCTTTAGCTTCTAAACTAGCGTGAGCAGTAATATTTGATTGTTCTTTACAAGGACTAGTCGAGTTATCTAAGTCTAAATTCTTCATTAAAACCGTAGTAATATAATTATCGCTCCCTATTAGCGTCTTACTATTCTCTAATAAAGCAGTTTTCAGTTTATGGCTCATATTGTTCAGTTCCACAGCCCCTGTCGTGCTTGAGCTAGTCGCCGCCTCGTTGTGTTTCTTGGAAAACTCATCTATGTCGATCAGTTCGAACCCGAAACTGTCTTCGGGCTTCTGGATCTTTTTTGGCTTGTGCGATCTAAGGACCGCGGGTGGCGTGAACAGCCCGTTGACCGCGTTGGACCTTTCCAACGGCTTGTGAAGGCTTCTAGGAGGTAACGGCGGGGCGGCCTCGTCGTCCAAGAGCGAGTTTGTACTGGAAGGATCGGAATGCCTCTTGTCATCCGCTGAACTGGACGAGGTGGCCGCCCAGATTTGGTAGTATTCTTTGCTGGGGGACCTGGGAGCGACGTTGGGCCGTACTTTCTTCTTCACGCCGCTCATGCTGGTGCTCTCAGAGCGGCGCAGCCCCGCGGCTGATTTTTTCTTTACGCCTGATTGTATTTGGTCTTTTGAAGTGCTCGGTCTTAGGTCTTCTAACGAACTGGAGGTCTTCAGAGGCAGCAATGTGGGCTCATCCTGGAAGCCGTCGTTCTCTATCCCGTTGAATTTTGCTTTCTGCCGGATCTTTATGAATTTCTTGAGCTTGTCTGTCGGCTCCTTTATTATGAGGGGTTCTGTTTGGGCTAGGCAGTCTAGTGTTGAGCCTCCGTAGTAGCGGAAACACAGCAGCTTTCCGCAATCTGCAATGAAAAAGTTTAGTTTTAATAATGATTAAGTTAGAGGAGTACTTAGGACAGCCAGATGCATCACTTTTAAAAGGAAATTCCAGTAATACTGCCTCGAGCTAATAAGCTATATGCAAGTGCATTTGTAACAAAGACTGTAATGAACTGATGACACATGCAGTGGTGTGACTCACTGCCAACAGGGGTGACCGCTTTACATATATCCAAGAACCCACTTATTTTTTAATTTTCACAATTAACTGCAACTTCTGCTATTAAACGTAAACAAGTTAATGGAGGATAACAATTAACACCAGGTAGAGTAAAGTTATTAATGAGCAGAATTGGCTACGGATACAGGTGCGAAATATGCAATTAAAAAATATTCCCTTTTGCAACTTTGCAGTCCAATAATAATAATAATCACTTATTTAGCTAATCAATAATAATTTTGTCACACTATTTACAATTATAAATCTTACTTACTAACATCACCTTTTCAACCATGCAATAATGAGGAGTAAACATCCATTTATCAATAGTTTATAATAATAATCTTATTATTAGCACTAGGCTAGCCAAAAATATACAGATCAACTTGTAACATAACTAACCAACATAATTGAATATAACAGTTAAATATATCAAATTTTTAGTTTATATAGCAACAGTATCTCTAGTATAAGTTTTACCTGCCTTTTTAAATTGCACTAAATTCTCTTAATATGCTAAGGTAGATTATTATACTGTTTTAGGCCTTTATAATACATACTATTCTGACTAAATCTGCTATTAACTCTACTTAAATAGAAATTATTTCTTGAACAGGTCTTGTGTTCGTAAAAATCCCTAATAAGTGTACAATTACTGAGAAGATGATTACGCAACAACCCATTTAACATTTTCAAAATAAATATCAGTATTGTACGTTACAGTTTGCCCTACACTTAACATATTAGTGGACTTTAACATATGAATTCTATGTGTATATCTATTACATCCTAAAATTATTCCTAATGCTCTACTTTGTTTTTTTTTTGTAAGATATCTTGACATACATTCTAACATATTAGTTTTTTCTTGCTATTTTATTTGTAATAAACTAGCAACCAGTGAGACAAATGTTTCATTTAATAACTTTTTTCTCTATCTCTTACGGTTTGGCTGCTGAAACAGCGTCCCGGACGGACCAGCGTCCCGGACGGACCAGCGTCCCGGACGGACGGAAATCACGTGATTTCTCGAAAACCGGAAGTGTCACGTGACTGAAATTCGGTTCCTGACCTGACATGACCATTCCAAACATATAACTTTATAACTTTTTTCTCTATCTCTTACGGTTTGGCTGCTGAAACAGCGTCCCGGACGGACGGAAATCACGTGATTTCTCGAAAACCGGAAGTGTCACGTGACTGAAATTCGGTTCCTGACCTGACATGACCATTCCAAACATATAACTTTAATAACTTTTTTCTCTATCTCTTACGGTTTGGCTGCTGAAACAGCGTCCCGGACGGACCAGCGTCCCGGACGGACGGAAATCACGTGATTTCTCGAAAACCGGAAGTGTCACATGACTGAAATTCGGTTCCTGACCTGACATGACCATTCCAAACATATAACTTTATAACTTTTTTCTCTATCTCTTACGGTTTGGCTGCTGAAACAGCGTCCCGGACGGACGGAAATCACGTGATTTCTCGAAAACCGGAAGTGTCACGTGACTGAAATTCGGTTCCTGACCTGACATGACCATTCCAAACATATAACTTTAATAACTTTTTTCTCTATCTCTTACGGTTTGGCTGCTGAAACAGCGTCCCGGACGGACCAGCGTCCCGGACGGACGGAAATCACGTGATTTCTCGAAAACCGGAAGTGTCACATGACTGAAATTCGGTTCCTGACCTGACATGACCATTCCAAACATATAACTTTATAACTTTTTTCTCTATCTCTTACGGTTTGGCTGCTGAAACAGCGTCCCGGACGGACGGAAATCTGTGATTTCTCGAAATCCGGAAGTGTCACGTGACTGAAATTCGGTTCCTGACCTGACATGACCATTCCAAACATATAACTTTATAACTTTTTTCTCTATCTCTTACGGTTTGGCTGCTGAAACAGCGTCCCGGACGGACGGAAATCTGTGATTTCTCGAAATCCGGAAGTGTCACGTGACTGAAATTCGGTTCCTGACCTGACATGACCATTCCAAACATATAACTTCCATAACTTTTTTCTCTATCTCTTACGGTTTGGCTGCTGAAACAGCGTCCCGGACGGACCAGCGTCCCGGACGGACGGAAATCACGTGATTTCTCGAAAACCGGAAGTGTCACATGACTGAAATTCGGTTCCTGACCTGACATGACCATTCCAAACATATAACTTTATAACTTTTTTCTCTATCTCTTACGGTTTGGCTGCTGAAACAGCGTCCCGGACGGACGGAAATCTGTGATTTCTCGAAATCCGGAAGTGTCACGTGACTGAAATTCGGTTCCTGAGCTGACATGACCATTCCAAACATATAACTTTAATAACTTTTTCTCTATCTCTTACGGTTTGGCTGCTGAAACAGCGTCCCGGACAAGTCTATTAGATAAAGGATTTAAAGTGTTCATTTTCATCAATTATACAACCTAGGTATTTAAATTAAACAACCCTTTCGATCTCTTCATTATTAATTTTAATTTTATTACTTCCCATGTTACTGTATTTACTAAATTTATTTTTAATAAACAGCTTTTGTTTTACCAATATTCAATTTAAGAGAATTATTGTTTAACCATTCCAGTATAGTATTTAGTTCCCCATTTAATATTTCTGTCATTTATTTTACCATTTATCAATTATCACATCCAGCAATGTACCGTTAGCAAATAATTGGATTTTACATTTCTTGATAATCTTTATATAATTTACGTACAGTAAAAAAAGTATGAGCCCCAGGACAGTTCCTTGAGGTACACTATACATTGTCTCAATAGCTGACAATATATTGCCATATTTTGACCTGTTAAGTGCTCTTTAAATCGGGTAATTATTGGTGTCCCAAAACCATATTGTGAGAGTTTACATAAAATTGGTCTCTATCTAGTGGCGCAAAGGCACGTTTGAAGTCCAATAATACTACACCTATCACTTTTCGTGATCTAAACTTTGCTCTCAATTAAATCAAACAGCCTGTATCTATCTCATATGAGTTATTGTTTCTAAAGCCTGCCTGATATTCACTTAGGTATAAGTTTATTTTTTCACTATATATTACTATTTGGTCATTAACACACATTTCAAAGAGTTTTTCATAGAATGGATCATGTTAACGGACCTAAATTCTTTACTGTTTATGGTTCCCTTAATTTTTTCGATTGGTATGATTGTGCTTTTCTTCCAGTTTTTGTTGTTGAAAGAACCATTTGCCAAACTACAATTAATACAATAATAAAATTACTGTATATCAAAACATGCACCCCTAAATTGTTCCAACACAACACCAAGTAATAATATTCTATTGATCACTAAAAATATATAGTTTCATTTATTGCATAGAAACATAAACTTTGTTTTATCCAAGTTCAATTTTAGTTTATTAAGTAATAATGTATTAAGGGCAAATCTTTTTCCCGTAAAATGTTTTATAAAAATTTTTTGTTTTGAAAATTCCACAAGACAAACTAACTTGATCAAATGCCCGAGCCAAAGGTGAGCGTATTTGTTAAAGTTCGTATGTCGAGCGGCATTGGCAAAAAACAACAAAACTTAAGTAAAACATTTTCTGAGCAACATCATGAGCCCGAAATACATTTTGTGGACTATTTCCCAAATATCGGTTCATTTTGTATCAGTATGCAATGAATATGACATTTATACTGAGGCACAATGACAGTTTAAATGACGTTTTTGAAATATCACCTGTATTAAAACAACATATTTGGTGGTTGCCATGGACACAAGTGGTAAAAGAAACTGATAAAATCCCAAGGAAAAATTTTGATTTTTTCCCACTATAAAAATATACGTGATTGGTAGAATTTTGAAAAATCATGGCATTTGATTGGATAATAAGAGATGCGGGAAATAGTCACAGTTAGGAACTCATCAATCAAATTTAGATCAGGATTTATTGTATTTGTCAAGGTTTTTGTGATAGTAGAACAATAAGGTGTCATCGACAAATAAATGAATGGAACATTTGGTGGTACATTTAACTATATCATCAATGTATACAGTATGTCCCCAGATTGAGTTTACAAAAAAGAAACTTTTTCATTTTTTGCACAAAAGGTATCATTTTTTACACGGCGTGTTTAGAAATTAAAAAAATATGAAAATAGCTAAAAAGAGAAGTCTCTTTCATTTTGACTTTAGAGGAAAATGTTATAGGAAAAAGTTTGTAATGAAAGAATACGTTTAAATACAAAATTTCAACTTTGTACTAGCAAAAGGTATTTTTTTTAGTTTTAAGCAATGGAAAAATTGTAATACGGTCAGATATTAACAAAACAATCAAATCTGTGGAAATATGGATAAATGTCAGTGATATGTCATTTGAATAGTCAAATAAGTGTAGTTTTTTGGACTGCGTTTACAAGAAAAAAAATTTAAAAAAAATTATTTCACTATAAAATGTCAATGAAAACAAGTTTTTTCTTAATTTTAAATGAACAATTCGGCAATTAAAACTATAATATTAATACAAGCGGTCTTAAAATAAAATAAAAAAAAACAAAATTAATGTTTTAATTGACTAACTGAACATGTCTCTAATTAAAACTATTCCTTGCAAATTTTTGTATACTCATACGTGACACACATGAACACCAGGAAACTTTTCACTTATTTATGTAGCGACAACTAGCATCCCCCTCACTATAATATTGTATTAAATATAGTGTTAGCACTCTTGGGTCTCGCAAGACAAGACAAGACCTAGTGATTCCAACTGCAAGACAAGACATTTTTGACAAAAAGTCTTGTGAAGCAAGACAATAATCTTACAAGAGCAAGAAATCTTGTGAAGATAAAGACGTGATAATGTTTAAGTGTACACAAGCTGAGAGTAATAAATTTTGCATATTTATTAAATAGGTACTTTATTTATGGGACAGTTAAAAATACAAAATCATTTGTAAAATAAAAATGTATTGATTCTTAATAATTTATTGTATAAAACAATTTAAATCATAAATATTTTTATGACACACCAAACTTTTCATTGATACAGCATTCAGGAGATTTCTATGCTTTCTCAAAATAAAAGCTACCTTGGAAAATATCATGATAGTTAAAAAATCTAGTGCTATTTTAGACAGAGTTGGAAAATACAATATCTCGTAAATCTCTACCAACATAAAATTATAAATGAAATAAAATAATAGCATTTCAAAAAAAATTTACTTCATTTTGCAAGACAAGAAATTTGCAAGATTCTCGTAAGACAAGACAAGATAACTTTGCAGGAGTTGAGCAAGACCTAGGCAAAAAATCATGTCTTGCAGAGCAAGACAAGACTTTCAAATTTTGCAAGATTCCTTGTCTCAGTGTTTTGATGATCTCACTATTAGTGATGCGACGAGCGAATATTACCAACCGAATATTCCTATAAATTCCGTAACTTACGGTAATATTCGCTCACCCTCAAAGGAATATTCGCTTTTTGGTAATATATTACGGAAATATTACGGTTATATTACCGAGCACATTCGCGGTAATATTACCCGAATACATTCGCGTTAGCTTCTGTGTACTTCCCCGGCTTTCGTCGCTGAAAATTACAGAAGCACACTCGTGCTGTATCGTTGCGTGTTGTCGGCCAGCAGTCTGCCGTAAGAAACCAACGCATTTGCTGCTGTTTGTTTCTGATTCTTTAGGCGGTTGTAGTAAACCAAAGTGCTAAGTGTTACTTATAAAAATATAAGATATGCCTAAATATAAAGGACCCATATGGCACTTTAAGGAAAGGTCATTAAATGGGAAAGATTATTATGACTGTATTTTTTGTGGTCAAAAATATGATGCAGGAGCATTTGACTAAATGTCACAAATGACGTCATATACGTACGTGTGGTGAATAGGCGTTCTATTTGCAAAACGGTCTTTTTTGTTTTATTAAATGAGACATTTGTCTCACTGGACTGCTAGTTCCTTCTAAATAGACTTACTTTTTAAAATATTTTTATTTTTTTATTTTTATCTGTTTAGGTTTTATTTGTAGGTACTTAAGAAAATACATTAGGTATGTTATTTAGGTTAAAATTGTTTTTACATTGTACATATTATACAATAAATTACTACAAAATGATTCATTCTGGGCTCAGTTTTAAAGATAAAATATTGAAATTTTGTTTAATAAAAAAAACATTAAATTCCTAAAATTCTCATAAATTACGGTAAGTTCTGGTAATTTAACGAATATTACCGACAAAAAATAAATTACGGTAATTTTTACATCACTACTCACTATATTAAATTATTTTTGATATTAAAATGCATGTCATTTTAAAAATATTTTCGAAAATTCAAATTTGACCGTATTATGATTTTTGCATTGCTTAAAACTAAAAAATACAAAATACTAGTATGACACTAAAAATTTGTATTTAGATTTTTAAAAAGGATGCCTTTTCTACAAAAAATAAAAAAATAAAAAGGTTTTTGCTCTTGTAAACTCAATTTGGGGACATACTGTATATAGGAAATAATAATGAGCCTATAACACTACTTTGCGGCCCCCCAATGGAGTTGTTTACATAATAAGTTGTATTTTCCCATTTAGAGGAAAGCTACGCACTCGAGATTCTTGTTGAGCGGCAAATTTACTTAACATATTTCTTAGCAAAACATTTTGACAGAAAAATCAAGATTTAATAGGCTATTTTAATGCACTTGGGATATTACTGTTGATTATATCACTCACATTCTTCTTAACCAATCATAATGTTCAACATCCTTGACGATAACCAATAAAAACAAATTTATAGTGAAAAAATCAGTAGTAGTCTTTAATAATTGAAAAAACCACTAATGATTTTCTCGTTATAGGTATAAGGATTCAAACATCAATTTATTAAAATTGAGACCTACATGTCTAAGGAATTATTTGTTATTCGAACACTGAAAGTTATTGCAACTGAAATGACAATTACAATACACTTTATAGTTTCGATTTCCTATCTGACTTGGGAACTGGAACTAGAAACTTGAAGTGGCATTTGTTGAATAATTTTTGTGTGAAGTTCAGCATCCAGCTGCAGAGAAGGTTTAATAGAAGCTTCTCTACCATGTCCACTAAACACGGCTATTGGTCAAGTGGAATGATTAGTAATTTTAATATTGGCCACGTCTAATCCTGTTTTGGTAGCTGCTTCTTTCATCCATTTAGAAATAATATTAATACCAATCGGAGAGTTCTTGTACCATGAAACCAAGTTATTCTTATACCATAATAGATTAATGATTAAGAATAATCTGTCGGTTGTTATAGGCCCACTTCTTTTCGATAATAATTTGTTTAATAATCTGTACACAAAATAAAAAATAAGTTCAAAATTTCCACTGTTTTCGATAGCATACCTTACAGAGCATTCATCCAGATTTATATTTTTTGAGGTTAACCATTTACTCTCCATTAACTTCTTTATTGCGGTTTTACTCAATACAGTGTTGTAATCGACACGAGTTGGTTTACCTGAGTTGTCTAATTTATGGGGTGTATTTTCATTCCATATTTTTATAATTTTTTATACTCTTCTTTAGTTAAAGCAACTGACAAAGCTTTTCGTTTTTTCAGCGGCGCTTAGCATTTCGTGCATCTTTTACAGGTTTGAAAAGGATATCAGAGAAGAGGTTAAAAATTATATTGCATTTTTGCAATATATTTCTGGTACATTTTTAGCAACTACCTTCTGACGGAAAACGTCAAAATTTAATCGGCTACTTTAATGCACTTGGGATATTACTGTTGATTAGAGTAGTCAGCTGATTATATACAACAAATTCTAATATTTGTCTATAGCTGGAAGCATGTTGTTGGGTCAACATTTTTCACCTTTCCTAGTACGAGTACATATTGCGAATTTTTGCTGCTGGTACTATGATAGAAATATGAAACTTTGAGCCATTATTATATGAAGACAACCTTCTACACTAAACTCTATTCACTATAGTCCCGGATTGTCAAAAATTATGTTTTATCGTAGCACTGTTGAATTTCTATTGGTTTTTTTTGTTACTACTAGGTTGGACAACGCAAAAGCGTAATTTTTCAAATTTGCGTTTTTGTTACCTGGCAACTTTTATTTATTTTTGCTTAAGTCAGTTCGAAATAAAAAATATTTTGATTTAACCATAACCTATAATTTATAGTTACGACATTAGTAACTTAATTAATTATTTCTAGTTACTCATAGCTTGACTTAAAAGTATTAACCGTGATATAAAGGATTGTTTTTAGTTGGATTTTCACATTGACAATCCAGGACTATAGTGAATAGAGTTTGCTTAGTTTAGTTTGGCTAAAGATTATCTTACACAAGGCTTGTAATGAAATTTCATTAAATTCAACAAGTTCATAATTTGTGACCATATCTGAATTCCTTAAATTAAAATTGACATTCGCATAGCTTATATTTAACATATTACTTATAAACTTTACGCTTTCAACAAAATAATTACTTATTTTCCCACAATAAGGAACATTATCTATAAATAATTCATTATATTTATATTGGTTGCAGTACACTTTGTTAATATTTTTATTGTTTTCCACATCTTGTTATTTTAAGAAATTTCCAGTTAATTGAAAAAAGAAGTGCAGTTTAACGAGTTTCATTTATTATTTCTAATTGACAGTTTCCATAATTTCTAGGGTAGAATGAAAAAACTCCACCCTGTGTAATATTCCTTACAATTTACATACCATTGTGGGCATGAGGTAGATCCAATAACCACATGGTGCTCTGCTTTCTTCCATAAACGTTTTGTCGACCCAAGCACTCGTCAGCACTGGTGCTGTCTGCAACAAATAATCATCGTTAGATCGTACTTTTTTACAGAATCGTATTAACATTTAAAATAAAACTAAATAAAATTGTACCCTTTAACATCAAAATTATTTGGAGACCAGCGGACGAATTCGTACAACGCTCAGCACTGTTGGTTGCCTAACCTCAACCGCTGAAACGGGGTTTGCCGATAATGGTTCATCCATGCAGAAGGGACAAAGCCCCAAAAAGGCTCTTCCTCACGCCACTTTAATCAATTTCAGCACCGCGGGCGAAAATTATGTTGACTAAATATAGAATTCAGCTTTATGTATACTGTATAGGCAGTCAACAACAATTCAATTTAAAATAATAAAAGAGAAATGCCTATCTGTTACTGTTGTTTTTTAAGTGGTTTTGATTGAAAAATACATTTATGTATACGGGCCTTACAGCAGAATGAGGAAGTCTCTCTACCGACACAAAAACTGTTTTGTAAACGGTTCGATTTAAAAGTTGCATTTATGGAGTAGCGCTTCTGTTTAAAAACCAGAGCATGCATTAAATTGCTGTTTGTAAACACTTTAATTATAAATGCAGCATTCAGAAACAACAATTAAATAATCACTAGTTTCCTTAATTTTCATTTTAATGAGCAGAATAGAACATCACTTGTGCTAGTTTTGAACCAGAATTCCCACAGAAAATGCCTGACATTTTATTTTTAAAATTTAGTTACAACTGCAACTGTAGTCTAAATTCGTCAAACTTAATTAAATTAGGACATATGTCACCAAATCGCCAAATTAGACGAGGCGAAAACATCTTACATGTTCCTCGCAGTATGTGCAGTTGTCCCATCATGCTGAAACCATCAAATATAGAGCACCTATCATTGCAAAATGGTGTGAACTCTCCAGTCGGCTATGAGACATCCGTTACATACAATTTGGAATATCAAGTCGCATGTCTCACCGTTCGCCACAGCAGAACGGGGCGAGAGGGGGGCGCATTCGGCATGAATGGGCCTACACGGAACGGCGTCGACGTACGCAAACCGGAAAGTCATCTGTAGTTTTCGGTTTTGGCTGCATTCCGGGGGCTAACTGTTCTTCCGGTCGCTTTGTCGCGCACCGGAAATAGGATGTCCGATGCGGCTGAGCACAATGCCAGTTCCGTTTCCCCAACATCTGGCTTTCGCGCGAAGGGCTGCGAGCTGCGAGCCGCTATGTGTTCCCCTTTACTATTTTGCTAACACGAATCCCCGCCGACATCCAGCCGGCTGCGTAAAACTTTAATTTCCGCTCGAAGCGCGCAGGGGTAATTGCAAATTTATTTTGGAAATTTAAAGCCCGAGAACAACAACCAACGCGTGTGGGCAATTTGATAAACCGAATGAAAAGCAGCGGCTGCAACACTTATTACATCCACTACATAGAGTTGGAATATACAGGGTGTTTGTGTTTCGATTATATGTATGGGAATATCGCTCATCATAAATTGGGACAAATTTACGTAATTAAGTGCTAGCGCTACATCCTCCATCATTTAGTACTAGTATTTGGTCCATGTAAGACAGTCTTGGTCTTCTTCTTGAGTATGATCCTTCTACAGTGTGTTACGAACTATCAAACAACAGACATATACAAATTAACATTGAAACATGTATGTATGTTTCGAGCTAAAAGTGCTCTTGCCGCTTTTGCATGATTGCTGGCTTCGGCTACGCCTCAACCAGCAATATGCATGCGCAAGCGGCAAGACTGCAACTTTGACCAATCGCGTAACTCGATGTGTACACCACAGTAATAGTTGTTGATCTTTTCATAATTTCCCTAGATCCGATGCTCTGCGAGGAGCACTGTTCATATATCCCCTTTAATGATTATAATATTCTGTAATGCCCCAAGATAAGTCCCGTGGTGTTGATATGCCCTTTTGTCTATCCTTCTTATTCTTGTTTTATCAGCTAAGCTCAAAATGTCTTAATTTCTTCCGCCCAAATTACTTTTAGCATCACTCTGAGACTGGATATCTCAAAATCGCCTTTTCCTGCTTTTCTATAGCTCATGTGGCACAATCATACAAAGACACACTCTATGTCTATACTTTTCTTTTCATAGTCTTTTTTGTTTAAAGGCACGCTACGTATGATAAAGCGTTTTGTCAAGACTTTTTAGAAATTATTGCATCTTTGATTCTTAACGTAGTTTAGAATTCTTGAGCAGTATGGTATCTGTTAATGTGTTAATTGTAAATAATTTCAGAATTTATTTTAGAGCCAGTCGTTCTGATTTTTTAGAATTTATTGCAGTTATAATACGGAACGGGAACGAACGAATCCATACAAATCTTTTAAAACTTCTCTGTACAAGATTAGTATTACGAAGAAACCTTTGAAATTCATATTGCAATATCCACGAAAGGAGGCAAATTTCTTGTGTTAAAATTAGATTTATGAAATACACGAAGCCGCCCAAAGCTTAAGAAGTAATTAAAGTTATAAATACCAGTAACAACATTTGAAGACATCAAATTCCAAGTAAAAGTACGAAAATAAATAAAATAAAATCTGTAAGAAGATTCTAGTGCCCATAAATACTGCTAGATACACTGATTATGAACCACCTTATTTGTACATAATGATACTCGTAAATGTATCGAGTGACTCTGTATGCAGAAATTTCAGTTAAGTGAGTAAATTATTATGTACTGTAATTTAAAGACAAGTATACATTCTAAAATGTTCAAAGTCGAGAATGTTTACATCGATTGTCATGTGCATATTGGCAAATTTATTTACGATATTATTTACTAACGCAATTACTTTTAAATATTTACTTAGAGGCTGCTTCATCATACATCGACAACACATCTGCTATTGCTAATGCAAAACTTAAGAATGATATCGATAAGGATATCTATTCAAATCAATACAAAATTACATCGAGTAATCAAATAAATTTCTACTGATAGATAAATATCGAATAATATTTACATAACATATATTACAGACATCCAGCAATAGGTTAGTAGGTTCAAATTATTTCATTATCTTGGCACTGATTAAGTTTGCCGATTTTAACCTAACCGGTTCTTCTACATAATCGACAGCTCTGACAGTAAACTATCGAAGGTATGCAAGCTATCCGAATTATCCTATAATATAAATGTCAACGCTGAATAGTAAATATTGTTCAAATAGTTCCATTACCGTAATAATGGGAACAGTTTATTTATTATAACCAGTTTATCATCACTGACAGTTGTATCAATAAATTACCGAAAGTTCGTATATCTGTTTTTAGACGTGACATTGAGTACCTAGTAGGTGATACCGTTGGTTTCATTTTATAATCACGATATTGGTAGATATAGTTATTATAATCAGTTTATCAATTTCACTGACGAAAGCATCAATCAACTGTCAACTCATCCATGTATAGTTAGCTATTCCATAACATAAACATAAATGTTGACATCAGATAGTAGATATGAGTCAAATAATTCTATTACCTCTTTTTTCTTCTTCTTTTTCAGTGCGCGGCTCTACCGATTCCGGGGACAATTCAACCTAAAAGGCTTACTGAGCAATTCTACCATCTTAATAAATGGTAAACGTTTCGTCATTATAATTAGTTTTTTTACTGAGTAGTGGTAATCCTTATCATATCATCTTAGGATAATGATACTGACCAAAGGTAAGTTATGATCAGTTTATCTACAACATCGACAGTTCCACAAATGAACTATCGAATCTTTAAATGCCCTCGAGTCAGAAATTGCACTGAAGCAAAATATCATTCTCTCCGAGTTGCATATACTATTTTTTTTCACGTTGAGGGAAGTATTAAAACGAAAACCCGTTTTTTAAACGTCATTTATTGACATTTTAGTTACAATTATTTTCAAATTAGTAGCCTATGGTAAATTTTAAAGTTGGTGGCACTGTAAGTCATTATGACAAGAGCTCACAATTATGTATTATCAGGTTAGGTTTTGCGTCAGTTTTGACACAAACTGAAGCAAAACCTAACCTGCTAACCTCAAATTTGACATAACTGTTCTGTCAGTCATAATGAAAACTCCCTAGGGAAATTTGTGTCTTATTTAGTCTCTAGGGAGTAAATGTTTTACTTCTGTCACAATTTTGATGCTATAGAAACCGACTTCTACTCCCGGTCGTGGAAAAACTTAGTTTATCTACAACATCGGCAGTTTTATCAATGTACTATAGAATGTTTAAATGCATATTCTATAAAGTGCATGTAAACAGTGAGTGGTGATAATCGTCAACATGATTTTACGATCACGATATTGATAAAAGTTTAGTTATAATCAGATTATCTACGACATCCGCAGTGGTGTCAATAAACTATCGCATTTTAAAATGTGTACTCTACAAAGTCAACGTCAGTATTGACTTATTGAGTAGTGGGTATTCTTCACATCATTTTACGATCATTATTGGCAATCGGTTAGTTATAATCAGTTTATCTACAACATCGACAGCTGTATCAAAGAACTATCGACTGATTGAAAGCATATTATATAAACTAAATGCCGACATTGAGTACTGGGTATTGTAAAATTATTGATAAAAGGTCAGTTATAACAGTTACTTACGTCATTGACAGTTATATCAGTAAACTATCGAATGTTTGAACGCATATTTAAAACAGCAAATACCGACATCGAGTAGTGGGTATTGCCCATATCATTTTACGATCATTACATTGATAAAATGTCAGTTACAATCAGTTACCTACGATATCGACAGCTGTGTCAATCAACTATCGAACGTTTGAATGCATATTTTAAAAAGTAAATGTCGACATTGAGTAGTGCCTATTGTCAATATCATTTTACGATCATGATATTGATAAACGGTTAGTTTATCTTAAGCATCGAAAGTTGTATTAACGAACTATCGAATGTTTGAATGTATATTCTATAAAGTATATATCAATATGGGTACTTCATACTGTCAATGTCGCTTTATGATCAAGCTATTGATAAAAGTTTAGTTATAATCAGTTTACCTACACTACAGCATCGACAGGTGTATCAACAAACTATAGACTGTTTAAATGTGTATTCTATCAAGTAAATACCGGCATCGAGTAGTGGGTATGGCCTCTATCTCTTTACGATCATCATATATGCTTCAGATTTTTTTATAATCTTTATGTTGAAAAACGTGTACTTATTATAACTGCTAGCGTTTGGTTACAATATAATCAATTGATGAAAATCAAACTTTATGATTTTTCGTCCAGTTTCCCTCGATTGTTTCTGCTTAATAAGTGGTCTACATACAACAATTAACAAAATAACTAACAACTGGAGCATCAGCACGGCGACACCAATTTAAAATTGAGCCGGCTGTAACTACAACGCGTTAGTTCACGATTGCATAATTCAATTTCCGCCGTCGTCCATGCCATATGGTTCACACTAGCGCTGTTGGATGTCACACGTTCGGCCCGAAAACGAACCATTAATCGGCCGCTACCTGCACGTCCCCGAAAAACGCGGATTAATTCATCCATTATCCATTAGCTGAATGGATTTTGATCAGGGCCGCACGAATTAAGCCCGCTGACATCACGCGGAGCTGACCCAGCTGACACAATGGCTTGTTTATGCGCTTCCGGTAAGAACGGAAACTCCTATACAAGGCTCTAATGAAATTATTATCGCTTCTTAAAGGTTCCTTTACTGCCCGTCGCTAACTATTGTGCTATTTATGCGTCCATCCACTTCCTTTACATCACCAAAAACGTGAGAAATTCGTGCGGATCGCTGTTTACGATCTCAGCTTTGGAATGGAAGGAAAACGGCTAATTGAGGAAAGGCAGTAAAGCATGGACAACTAGATGCGAATAGGATATTAACAGTTATGATTTATGGGAAACTGCTAATCCAGATATCTTACTATTAAGTGCAATTTATTGTCAAGGAGAAACGCCGTGGGAAATGTATTGTAGATTATGGAAATTGGCATGTAACTTAAAAGTATAATAAATGTTAAATACATTCAACTAACTGTTGGTGAAGTTGGTAAAATCGTTGAACGGTCGTCTTAACAATTCCCTTTCTCTGCTGATAACGTGATTTTAGGAAAAGGGACTGATTGAAACATAACGTAGGTTCAAATATTTACACGTTAATTTCACTGGATGGTGCTCGGCGGATTTAAATAGTTAAAAAGGAGGTTATAATACCAATCAAAAAGGCCTTGGAACGAGTCTTAAAGACCCCCAAGGGTTATAGTTTACATATACGTACCACACCATCTCAAACTATACATTTATAAAATTCAATTTTGCCTAACCACGTTATAATTATAACCCTGTCACGAGAAAAACTAGATTGGCAAACTATTTTTTGACAAACCGAAAAAGCTAATAACAACGATCCTACATCAATCAAGAAGGGCTTTCCTGAAATAAAAGACAAAGAAGGAGTATCAATTATCCAAACAGTGGTAGTTAATTAAATGTCGGAACTGGACCGAAAATGCCAGAGCTGGATTTGATAAATGGAAAAAAGATATTGCGATTACGCTAGCTATATACCAAAGCTGATACACGTAATATATTATTGTACTGTTTTACTTCCTCGAAGTTTAATTTTGAGAAAAAACGATTTAGATCTAGATAATGATTAATGAAATAAAATAAAGTTCAGACGCTCTCGACTTCTAGAGTTGTTTCCCAATATAAATACGAATTAGGTACGATTTTCTAAGTTATCAAATGCGCTGGAATCACATCCATCCCTATTTGATCTACAATGTTAGCTGTTGAAGGCTCTAGCAATTAATAGAACCAAACTAAACCAATGACCATCATAATACTCTTCAAAGCAAGCCAGATAGCGAACCCAAAGTCCCATGACCATTGCGTTCAACAGAGCCCGCTAACTAGACTTCGGCAGAATGCGGTGGATTAATACTAAACTGACTATTCAATTCACCTGTCATCTGTCAAAAAGTGACCAATGAAAATACAGAATTTGACGTTTCTTGACCAATCAAAAAAATATCAGTGGATATATCTTCCTAGAAAGTATTCAAGTGACTATTTTAAACAAATGTGATTTTTATTAGAAAAAGTCAATATTTTTAGTGTTCTGTTACTATAGAAATTGCGCAGTTTGTTTTTAGATTTACTGAAAACTAATTTGAAAAAGTAGTTGGTTCATTAAATAGTCCCTCGAATACCATTCTTAGTCAAAGTTATGTCGAATATTTTTGCTGTGGTATCACTACTCATGTCCAGTGCGCTTGGGATTAGGACTCGTGCTAGCGCACTCGTCCTAATCGTAGCAAAGCGCAATGGACACTCGTGACACCACCACAAAAATAGTCGACATAACTTTGACTACTCATGGTATTATAAGTGAATATAAATAAATACAGGCTCCACTATTTTAAATGACCAACAATTCGCAAGTAAACAAAACATGTACATATATAACGACAGTTCCTCGTACCGAAGTAATATGTTCAATTTTATAATATTGATATGAAAGTAATATTAGATACGCGACGTGATCACATGGCTTTTACAAATCTAAGTTTAGCGTTTTATTAATTAAATTACAAGGCACGAGTATTCATAAATAGTGCTATAGTTGATTTTATTTCCATATTACTTGCGGTAGGCTTTGGTTTAACTTTTTCTTGACAGTATAGACCAGTGATTCCCAAAGTGGGCAATATCGCCCCTTGCGGGGCCCTGGAACGATCCAGGGGGGGCGATAGTAGCCTCGGGTGCATTTGGGGGGCGGTGAATAACAATAAGGGGGCGGTGAAATCTTAAAGAAGAAAGAGAAGATAAGAAGATTTAGAAAAACCATTCGTACATATTTCATATGTTGTGTAACATAGTGTAACATTATTTTCCAAATAAACACACAAAACGCAAGTTACAGATTTATTTATTCCATGAAGACTATTTACCATTATTAAATGTTCTTATTCTTCTTCATATCATTTATTACTTTATTTATTTATTATTCAGTCTGTTTATTCTCCGTTTCTTTAATTTTACCTTATCCCACCCTTTAATACACCATCCAAACAGTAAATACCATTATAATAAATGGCTTTTATTATTCAAATATGCTTTTACTCAAAATACAGGTTACAAATTCAGAAAAAAATGTTTATTTTAAAAATAGCATTTTCTCTAGCAATAATAATTTATACAAAATTGACTTTTTCAGATAATCATTTGAGTTTGGCTTTCACTTTAGTTATTCCGATTGTCAGTTAATACCTACAAATTACAATCTAAGCTCTGATGTTACCAAACAACTATCCCAACTGAATCAACTTGTATGCTCGAACCTTTTTAATAAACTATTCGCAATTTAACAGTAACTGTATCTAATGTATCATTCATTAAACAATTCTCAAATATTTTATGTTGTACTTTTAATGTATAAAGCTTTCCTTGTACTTTTTAATTGCTAATTAATTTTTCTTTCAAAATAATTTCCTACCTAGAAATACTCTTATAGATTATCAGTCTCAAGAAACTACCACTACAATATCTTTCTGTTTGTTCGCTTAAAGAATGTAGATTTCCAGGGGGCGCTGAGTAATTTTTTTTCTGAAAAGGGGGCGGGTAGGCCAAATAACACCACTGGTGTAGACCTATAGTTACGTTTAAGAATTTACTAAGTGTAATTGATAGACGCCAATTATAAATAAGTTAATTTAACTATGGTGGTGTTTTATTTACTCATTAACTAGAAAGCGTCAAAAGTAATTAGCTACGAAATAAATAACAACTTAGCTAACTTGTAAAACAAAATTGCAAGATATACCTGTCCATTCAATAGCTTTGACCTATCAAAATGCCCAATATCATTTCAACATTTTTCTAACTAGATGTTTGACAATGTTAAAAATTAGTTAAATCACGGCCTACTTGCAACTCGTACAGAAATGAATGCAACTATACTGCTTTGATACACGAAGGACAAAACTATCATAACCAGGAAGCAGGAATATTTCAAGAACGTACATTATCAAACTAATTCACGTCACCATATATTTTTCAATTGCAAAATGTTCATTTGACTATAAATAAGTGGTTTATCTTAGAATCGAGACAGCCCAAAGTCGTACGTGGAAACTCCCATCGGGCAACCAGATCTAAATCTAGTAAACTGAGTCCACAACTAAACACTCAGTTCTAGATAAACATGATCTCAAGATATAAGAACGAGGTCAAAAACCCAAATACCATAAGTAGAAAAATCATAAATAAAAAACCATAAGTAAAAAACATCAATAAAAAGCTAGGTACTATGTATCATTAGCTCTAGTGAAGCAATCATAAAAAAACCGTTCGTTTAAAAAAAAAACGAGCAGTCTGTTTTTTTTTAATAGGTTTTTTTCAGAATTAAAGTGTAGTGAATAACAACAAGTAATATTCTTTGGAAAAACAAAAAACAGATATTTCTAAATAAAAATAATACATTTCATAGGTAAAGTGCATTATAGAATTTATAAGTAATAACAAAAAAACAACAAATATATCTAAAGAAAAATAATGTATTACATTTCATAGCCACAGTGGATGTAGAAATTATAATAATGCAGAAATTACTCGCTAACAGACATGGCTGACTCCTCAACTGATTCGGAGTCAGTATCCATGCAGTTTACGTCGCCCATGTCACTGTCTTATGACTTTGATGAATCGCTAATATTTAACATAACCTGATTCGTCGATCAGCTCGACAGTTTCAGAGCTAGGTTCAGCTTAAAACAACTTCTAACAGTGGGGGTGGGGCAGGAGTGCTCGCATAGACGCATGCATAGGTACGCTTTGCTGTTCTGTGAGTAATACGTATACGAGTAGGCAGTAGGTATAAAATGTTACTTTTGTTTATTAAACATTTGTCTAGTCTGTGCTGTAGTTTTCTTGAACTTTAAAGGGCATGTAAAATCAAAATAAGTTTAAATTTTGTCGTTTGTTTACCTGCTGCCAACCATACCTACCAAAACGTGCCGCCAGTTACAAAAATGAATAAAAAACAAAAAAACCGGTTTTTGTAGTTTTTTTTAAAGGTTTTTTATTCGATTTTAAAAAAACGCGTTTTTTACATCACTAATTAGCTCACAGGTGTGTATTTGGTTTAAAAAGCTTACTGAGATGAAAAACGGGCTTGAACGTGTTTTCTCCAATCCTACCCAGAATAATCCGGAAGTTTTGACTCAATAAATACCTAAAGAATACCATGAAATCGCATCACAAAGTTTTCAACATCGATATTCGCAGATTAATAAACATCGCTAGATTAATTTAATTCCACCGTATAGGTGCTATCCCAAAACTATTCACAAACCAGAATCAAGAACAAGCTATTCACCTATTCACCGAAACACTTATATTAATTTAAACTGGTTTGGGAACGAAGTCCACTAAAATCTCGACTAATTGTTGCTTCTTCACTGAAATTGTTTTTTATATTCCTAAGCAACAGAAATAGGCTAATACCACCACAATGTGACGCAATGGTACTGGAATTCCTGATCGCAACTGGAAGTTACGACGAAGCCGCATTAAATCTTATGGCAACCAAACGCATAGCTTCACGAAGCAAGTAAACACCGAATCTCAACAGAGAACGTCGGAGGAACTAAAACAATTTCGAAATATTACGCATGCATTGACATGGGCAACCCAAATTAGGTTTTAGCGAGCTTCAGCTGTCAATTTTATAAGACGAGAAACACAGCCGAATCTTTATACGACAAATACCTAACCTTCAAACGTCAAAAATCAACAAATGAGCAATTATCTCAACTGAACTTGTTAATCGGCAAATTTCTTTCAGAAGGCCAATAAAATCAAGAAACAGCAACTCGATGAGTAAAAGCAGGTAGAAATCATAATTCACATCCTTTTTATCTTTGTTTAGGGCAACTCAGGTGAGGCATAGCTTTATGAATATACCCCTATTATAGAATAACATCAAAATATGCACACCAAATTTCCCAATAGCCGTAACAACAATTATTATTGTAGTCGAAGAGCACCTATTCTTTAAGTCTTAAAATTGCCAATGTTTATTGCTTTTAATAATAGCGCAAAAATATGTAAATATACCTATACCAGGCGAATAAAAAAAGAACAGTCGATTTCACCTTACAGTAAATACACATACGACGCAATTACACCAACATGCAACGACCGAGTCAGAAATAAGCGAACTTTGTAAAAGAAAGCGTTGGGGAGCCAGCCCCAAGAGAACTGCCCGAAATAATAAGGAAGAAACGCAAATCAGAGAAGTCGCTCCATATTGTAACCATTACGGCCTGTTATCTGAAAACACAATAGCGCGAATTTTGACAGATAATAAAGATAAAGTGCCGGATTCTGTTCGCACAGTCGAGATTCGGCTTTCGAGTAATTTAATTTCAAGTCGGGGACATTTTTCGCGATTCTTCCACCTGAGAAGCCGCGTTATATAATTTGGCGGCAAGATTTCTTTTTTATGACACAATAAATTCATATTTTTGTGTTTCATAATGGCTTCCAATCGCAGTTAAGTACCGTAAAGTATGAACATTTTCAAAATATCCCGCCACTGCCATCTTGTCACTGGACGTTCAATTCGTTAAGCTTTCGCTGCTACACCGAGAAAAATCCGGACTGTGATCTGCAAACTAATCTTAAACACTCAATCGATAATATATAATATCTCAATCGATGTTAACAAAGCCGAAAAATGTTTGACAATTCGTATTTTGGTCATACTTCATGTTCATAATTATAATAATAACTAAACTACCCTCCCGCCCTGCACGCTGCACTCGTAGTTCGATTTTTTTGATAACACCGAAAGCGCTCGCCACCATTCTGTCATCTCATTTCGTATTTCAAAATGTTTGGAACACTGATCATATTTGTTGCTGCATGTTTTTAAATTAAAAAGATTGTGAAACCCAGCTGAAATTCTATAAACTAATGGCAGTACCGGCACTATTGTATAGGAGTGAAAAATGGGTAGCAACAACAAAAGGATGAACACGATAAGACCAAATTCCAAACACTTATATTAATTGTTGTCACTCTGTATACACCTGATGGTAATCGTCGCAAGTTGTTTTATGTTCTTTATTTAAGCAATTTCGTAACCACTTTTATATAAAAGCAAAGCAGTTTTGAAGTACATAAAGCAAGTTACGACTTGGACGCTCTCTGTGCGCCGCCTTCCATCGTGATTTGATTACTTTAAAGGTAAATGCCCGGGGCGGATAAGAATATTAAAATCCAAAAGTTTCCCCCGGTTAAGAGGAAACGCGCTAAGTTCGACGCTCGCGTTGTTTAGTCGCGACTTTCGCGGGGAACGCCATTAATATCCTGAATTATGTCCGCTGGAAGTTTCCATCCTTTCCGAAATTCCTACGTAAACACTCATTAAGGCTATCAATCGCCGGCCGGAGCGGAAATATTATCCACATGCCCACCGGAACCGGATGCGCTGCTACACTTAGACCATTAGAAAACAAACACAAGAACATTCAGCTTCGATTGCTGGTAAGCGCAACGGCGATTTGGCCGGGATGCATAATCGCGGATTGCTGCAAGTATGAATTTCAGCTTGCACTAGACGCAATTTCAACTTCCTCATTATGCACCGCGGCCTCCGGTCGCACCGAACAACGTGCGATTCTCGTCTGCAAAAATGGGCGACGTTACGTTGTGGGAAAAGTCTAATTAGTGCACTGAATGAATCATTTACTTAAAACGATGAACTCGAGTTCGCCAATACAGCCCGCCAACACGCCACAGCTAGGCCGCCTTTGTTTGCTGGATTATCTAATTTCCTCGTAAAATTATTTTTCTTCGCTATTAAAGTCTGAAATTGCTGCTATCTAGCCAGTTATAAACTGATTTAAAGATGAACTCAAAACAAGGTAAAGAAACTGCTACACTTTCGCATTAAACGGTGCGTGCAGTTTTTATCAGTTATTAAAGTTATAAATAATTGTCATATTCAGTTCTTTCATTGATAGTACAGGGTGTTCCATTTTCAATGGGAATAAATGGCAACCTCCGCTTTTGCTAGTTAGCAAAACCCATCTTGATTTAAAAATAAAGTACTCAAAACTTACTCCATTGTTTGTTATTCATAAATGACATATTGCATTTAAAATGCAAGTCTCTAAATGTTCTAATTAATGTCACATTTAAACATGCAGCATTTAAAATTGCTGCCCAATGAAAATGTGGTTCTCAACAATTGCCACCTTCAGTACATTAAAAAATATGCTTTTCAACAATGTCGCTTTCAAAATATGGCTTTGAAAAACGTAGCCCGCGACAATGTCACTTTTAATTTCTGTCCAATCACGTGGTCTTCAACACTCTCATTGATAACATGATCGCTCACTGATTTTGTACGTTGCAACAGTGTGTCATTCAATAATGTGTTTAAAAACGTCGCCTTTAATAATCTATGTTCAAAATTGTCATCGATAAAATTATTGGTCATTGGCATTAAATACTTTTCAAAAATATCTCTTTCAATAATGTCTTGTAGAAAACATCGCCCGCGACATTGATCCCGTCAATAAATTATGTTCAATCAGGGGGTGGTTCAAATCTGTCGTCGATAAAATGATGGCTCACTGATATTGTCCTCTTCAACTGTCTCCTTCAATAATGTCGTGTTTAAAAAGATCGCCTTTAATGATCTATGTTCAATGACGCGACGTTGTCATTGATAAAATTATTGCTCATTGACATTGTACTTTTCAAAAATATCTCGTACAATAATGTTCTGTAGAAAACATCGCCCGCGACATTGATCACTTCAATACATTTTTTCGCATAGTGATCTTTAAGTCGTCTTTTTTTTAACGAAAAATCGTATTGAAAGTTCCACTTTTTTTAACGCAAAAATCGTGAAAGAAGTGCACTTTTTTTAACTGTTTTATTGAAATGTCAATTTGACAGTTGTCAATTCCGAAGTTCTTTTCGACTAAATTTCCACCAAGAGATCACTATGCAAAAAAACAACGTGTACAACACCTATTGAAATTTCTTTTTTTCATTCATTTGCTTCATTAACTGGGGCTTCGTCCTCGTTATCAAACTGTAAATTCATGAAAAAAAGTATGACTTTCAAAACTAATTGTATAAATTACTAATGTTCAATCTCGGGGTGTTCAAATCTGTCGTCGATAAAATGATGGCTCACTTCAACTGTGTTCTTCAATAATGTCGTGTTTAAAAACGTCGCCTTTAATAATCTATGTTCAATCACACGACGTTCAAAATTGTCATTGAGAAAATGATTGCTCACTGACATTGTACTTTTCAAAAATATCTCATACAATAATGTCCTGTAGAAAACATCACCAGTGACATTGATCCCTTCAATAAATTATATTCAATCACGGGGCGTTCAAAACTGTCGTCGATAAAATGATGACTCACTGATATTGATATTGTCCTCTTCAATAATTTCGTGTTTAAAAACGTCGCATTTAATGATCTATGCTCAATCACATGACGTTCAAAATTGTCATTGATACAATTAGTACTTACTGATAGTTTTTTTTTAAGTGTTTCCTCCAATTATATAACGTCGCATTGATAAAAGTCGCCTGCGACGCTGACCCTTTCAATTATTTATTGTCCTTTGATCAATGTCTCCCTTAGTAACATCGTGTTTAAAAACGTCGCCTTCAATGATGGATGTTCAAACAAGTGGTGCTCACAATTGCCATTGATAAAATTATAGCTCACCCACATTGTCCTTTTCAAAAATATTTCCTTCAATCACGTCATATTGAAAAACGTCACACCTTCAATAATTTATGTTCAATCACGGGGCGTTCAAAACTGTCATCGATAAAATGGTTGCTTAGTGATTCTGCCATTTTCAACAATGTCTCCTTCAATAATGTCGTGTTGATAAACGTTGCTTTTTAAAATTTATGGTCACGCAACCTTCAATTTTGTCATTGAAAAAGTTATTGCTCATTGATCTTGTGCTTTCCAAAAATTTCACATTCAATATCGGGTTGAGAAACGTCGCCCGTAATACTCACCCTTTTAATAATTTATATTCAATCACGAGAAGTTTAAAACTGTGATTGACAAAATTATTGCTCACTGATTTTGTCCTTTTCAACAATTTTTCCTTTAATAATGTCGTGTTGAAGAACATCGTCTTCGACAATGTCGTCTTCAATCATTTATATTTAATTTAATCACGCGGCGTTCAAAATTGTCATTGACAAAATGATTGCTCAATGATATTTTCTTTTCAACAATGTCAATCACGTAGCGTTTAAAACTGCAATTGATAAAAGTATTGCCCATTGACATTGTCCATTTCAAAAATTACTCGTTTAATAATGTCATGGTGAAAAACATCGACCTCGACAATGTCGTCTTCAAACATTTATGTTCAATCACGCGGCGTTCAAAACTGTCATTGATAAAATTGTTGCCCACTGACATTGTCCCTTTTAAAAATGTTTCCTTCAATAATAGGGCGTTCAAAAATGTTTCCTTTGACAATATGGCGTTCAAAAATGTTGCACCCAGCTAATGCACTCCGAAAAGCAAATAGTACTTAAATTGAATTATTCTGCGATGAAATATAATTTTTTATCTACCCCTGTGGGATAAGTAACTCATTACGTCACTCACTTGACACTATTTCCGTTAGGTAAGGAAGCTCATTACACCACTCAGTTATGTAATGGCTTCATTACCTAACTGAGTGGTGTAATGGCTTCATTACCTAACTGAGTGGTGTAATGACTTTATTACGTAACTGAAATAGTGTCAAATGAATCACATAATGACATTTGCCTACTAAAATACTTTTGAAAATGACAGATCTGACATTTCTCTTAATGTAGTACTTTTCACAATTTTAGGCAGTTGTAGATAAAATTTTGTACAATACATGTGTGATAACGCATTAATGATGCTCTTATCCCACTTGTATAGTAAATAACTATTACGTCGTTAGGAGTAATTTTAAAAGGGACAGTGTTAAGAGGTACCATTGTGGTCGATAACATTATAGTTCAGCAACATTTACATCAGTGAATGTATTCATAGTAGCTATGTGTCATATTGTTCCCAACTAAGTTTGATAACCCAGATTTGTCATCAAATTGAGCATTCGATTACATCAATCTGATATAAGTTCTAAAGTATAAAGTACCTTAAGCAGGGTGTTTAAGTAATAATATTAATGTTTCTAAGAAATTGGAGTAGTAAACGTGTGTACCGATTTTCATTCAACCTGAATTGCTTGCCATGACAAAGCCATATGTATTCACGGTACCTAAAATATTATGATGAATCGATACCACTAAGTATAATTAAGAAGTTACGTAAAATATTAGTCATTCACATAATAGTTAGTATCTTCGAAAAAAATGTTTATTTTTGAGCTTTCTTGGTAAGATGTTTTCAAAAACAATTTACATAATTGTATTTTTTAGGCAATTTGTGAAACTAAAAAAAGTATTAGTTAACACATTTTCTAACAAGTATCACGTCAATAAAATTGAAGTTTTCCTTCCCGATTTTTAATTATATTTTCTAACAATATCGGTTACGCAGGTTACTTGCCCTGTGGATTCAGATAATTCACACTGGCAAGTAACCATTTCATTTATATCAATATTCTATTAGAGCGAACCAGTAATGCCATAACTTACGTTTTTAATCTTCAAAATTACAATTATATCCTAATATCAATTTATATAGTATTCGTACGTTTATTCGCTTGTGCGTTTAGTGCATTACTTTAAATGAACTTAATACAATTAAAACTATGAAGTAAACTAAATAAGTATCACGAAATTAACAAACACGAACACATAAACTAAATTCACTCATTTAATTGTAGCGCGCTCGTTCTATTTATACTGGTTCGAACACTGGTGGATTCCTTTACACGTTTTGCGAATTTGGGTTCGCTGATTCCATAACTATCTAGAAGCTCTCGTAACTCAGATGGGAATTTTCTTGGCCACGTTATTAATGATCGTCTACATACAAACTTTCGAAAATTCCACTGCTGGCATCGCTGCAGTATTTGTAAACAACAATACTCCAGAAGCTACTTCCTTACAATTCAAGATTTCTACACGCATACGGTGCGTCGCTTGTGACGTGCGGATATTTTCATTTTATAATATTGCTGCAAACGCAAGATATGCAGATTTGCAAAATATCAAGTTACTAGGTTTTTAATGTAGGTACAAAGTCTACAAATAGTATATTATGTATCAAGTTTTATAAACGTCATTTTAGTTACGAGTTTTATTAATCACGAGCGAAGCGCAGCGGAGCGAGTGTTTATAAAATGAGTGACTAATAAGTTTATAAAACGAGTTGCATACTATACTTTTTCTAGGACAACAAATTTAGAGAATATAACACCATATTATTTCATTAAAATTTTGACATTTATTATATCAGGTTAAATCATGCTTAACAAACGTCAAAGTGACGGTTGAAAACTAACTTGATTTTAGTTTTGGCTGTGGCAAATGAAGCAAATACTATTTGAACCTAACTTCACCCCATGACTAAAACGTCGTTGCCAACTTCAGCTCATGACTAAGAGGCTCTTTAGTCATAGGTTATGAAGGCATGATTAAAAGGTTACTTAGCGACGTGTATGTTAGTATGTTAAATGGCATTTTAGTTACAGGAGTAGAAAAATTAAATTATGTTCGCAACAAAAATCGTAAAAATGCTGGGACGTTTGGGGAGACAATAGCTGCATTGGGGTGCTCATTCAGGCACTCCTCTTTAATGTCTACGGTCTATCCAATTGATGCGATAGTTTTTTAATGTAGTTTCGATCAAATGGCGTTTTAGTTGTCATTCTGGATTTCTCAGCATTACAAGGACTATGTTTTTTTTTAATTAAAACTGATTTGAATGCCTGCCATATCTATCCCGTAGAGATTGGGGACTTGTACACAATGTACTGTAATAATAGTTGCAGGAGTAGTCAAAGTGAAACATGGACGCATACGGTGCGTCAACAAAAACAGGGCACACGCGCCGCGCCGTACGCGTCTTCAGCACTCAACGTGTTAAGAACCTTGAAGCTCTTCAGAACGACGATGCATTGCAGTTGTTTTTGGTGCTGACACACCAAGTGACGTGCGTCGGTGCATTATCGATTACGGCCAAGTCAAGAAATTTTACGGCGCGTCATAAACGCGCTTTCCGAATTTATTTTTGAAAACCAGCCCAACCAGAGGCAATTTGGGCACCGGCAGAGGAAGTCGCGGGAGATAAATAAAGAACCACTTTAAGTGTAGATGCATATCCTGCCCGGTGCGCGGCGGCGTGGCTAATTTTATCTCCGGCGACCGCAAAATTATAAGAACCGTGCTTCCCACTTCCGCCAAAATATTGTGGTACACATCCTGCGTCGCGGCGCCGGCCGCCATGTGGGCCGAGATGAAAGCGCGTCGAGAGCTGCTCCGTTAACGGCGGCGAATTAGACTAATGCTTAATCGAACACTTCGGGCGCCTCTTTATTGGCCCTAGCGTTCTCCGTGCCGAGGAGGCGATTTGGGAGCCGGCCAAGTCGCGGCGCGGCGCGTGCTAACCGAGACGCTGCAAATAGCGAATTTGTAAGCAAACAAATCTGCGGGACGCACGGCCCGATTTTGTTTTTGCGGAGTGGCCTCCATAAAACCGGAGATATCGAGGAAACTGCCCGAGTGGGCGTAATGAAAAAACCATCGGTTAGAATTTGATGAGGTTTAGCAGGGTCGGTGGTGCATTGCGTGCGAAAAACACATGGAAATTTTTGGCCACCCACAGTTAATAGTTCTTAAGATATTAGACACCAACATTGCGAAAAAATCACTAAATCGATTGAAATTAACTTTATTTAATTGTAACTTCTAGAGCTTTCAAAGTCCAAACTATTTTCTTCCATTAAAATAATTGTCTACACATAATAGAATTAACGGACACGAATACAGAAGCTACATTCACTGAGCGATTTATTTTCACTTGATTGTATTGCATAAGTGCGGATCGTTTGCTTCTAATTGCATGAAATTTCAGCCTCACGATTGTTACATTATCTACTTTTCTTCCAATTGTCATAAGCAATTATCGAAAGAAGTCTCATCTCTATCTTACATAGGAAATACGGTCGGCGTTAAAAGCCCCCTATGCGAAACTAAGCACATCCAACGAGCTTTTTTGTTTCCAGGCAATATCAAGGCACATAATCCTCTCCCCGTTATCAGATATGTGCATTAATAACGCACTCCACACAAGAGGCTTCTTTGATCACTCCAATTTTGCTTATTCACGCTAGACATATGGCTGCATTACCGAGGTTGCTAATTAGCAACTTCTGGCTTTTTACGAGCTTTGTGTGGGCCGACCTTGGCATTCTGAAGTGCTTAATGACCTTGTACCAATAAAAAATGCTTGCAGAATGCTAACGTCATACAACTCGTGTGCAGTTGTTCTGATAAGTTAGATAAATTTGTACAACAAATCTAAATATCAGATTTGGCAGAAATACAACTGATTGCACTAGAACTAGAGAAATATTTTTTTATTAAGTCCTAAAATGATTTAAAAAAAAATAACGAACAGCTGTTCGGGCCTCTTTATCATTCATAAGCAGTGCCTGCAGAAAATGCAGCCGCCCAATTTGGCTTTTGACCTTTCATTTAGTACGTGCTCAATAATTGGAGTAACATAGACCCTCACTAAATTTTTGTGTGGCATGTCTAGGAGCTGTTTATCTGTGCATGTCGCTTTTGCATTAAAACGTGAACGAACTACTGGTGACATGTAACCGCGCAGAGCTAATTGCTATTTGCAGCTGTCAAGTGAAAATTCCCTTGAGAATCGCTACTCAGGCAATGAGGCAATAAAAATATCCAATGTTTATCAGACATGCAACCGAGTATGTACAATAAAATTTAATAAATTGTAGTTCGTTATCAGATTATCACATTATCGAATGTAGTTTTTTAAATTAGTTCCCTTTTGAGATGCGTTCAATTTCTAGTCCTTTAAAAAAGCTATACTCGTTTAGAACTGGAGAATATGGACAAAAATGTGACCTATTTAAAAATACGACGTATAATAAACGATCGAAATTGTTAATTACAATCTTGGGGCGGCCGGTAGTCGCGAACTATTATGTTAATTCTTACTGCAAATGTAAAATTTACATAGTTAAATGTTGGAATTAGATTCCAGTATCCACCTTTTACATTATACAAAATAATTACTAAAATCATCAATTGAGATGGTTACTCCCCACTGTAAATCTGATACTGGCGAAAAACCTTGTGAAATTGTATATTATTATACATACCGGGTTCCACAAATAAAAATCGAGACTTCCTGCGTAGCGATGTGTTGGTGAAGGCTACAGACATTGGTTTTGGGTCTGTGCAGAGAATGCCGGCAAAAATATTAGATGGGTGACAGCAATATTCATTTTTGGGCGATGTAGAAAAAAGTTGCAACTGTCTGCTGGTTACAATACGCGCAAAATGATGAAAATTTTACGAAAACAATTCTAGTGGAGAATTGTGTACAACATAGAAGTGTCAAACATCACACTAAAACAGAGGCGGCTCGCTATTAAGGAGCCATGGGGTCATGGCCCTACCATAACAAACCACTAATTCCAGACTTTTTTTAATTCCAAAAGAAACATTTTGTTGTACTTATTTTTCATCATTCTTTTCATGTTAAATCTTAAACAAACACGAGTAGTGTTTACTTCGTGAATATAAACTGAACGATAAGCGCTATTTGCTTTCACGGACAGATTGAGCCAGATTGAAATGGCTCAGTTGGGCTGCAGCTTTTCGACAGTTTCTAGGCTGCACCGGCGGACATGACTGTTTTAGCAGGCAATCGGGGCCAACCCAGTTTCGATGCTGTGATAGTGAGCGTCTCACTAAATTTGATGCTTACAACTTTGTCACGTAGCGTAACTGGGATGGATACTCCCCATTGTAAAACTGATACTGGCAAAAAACCTTGTGAACGCGTATATTATTATTTTAAATTCCATGTTTGCCACAGCTGTCGATTTGGTTTTTGTTTCAGTACTTTTTGATCGAACTTCGCATTGCTCTATGAGAAATATGTATTTTCTTATATTTAACTTGAAAATTTTGTTTCTGACAATGTCTTAGTGAAGCCTTTTAAGCACCTGCCTAATCTCGCCTTTTTCCTTTATTAACTAAAATCTTTCATACGGTTTACTTTAGACATATATGGGTGTTTATTGTGTTCTCACTGCCGAGTAACATAAAAAGAATTTGCATCCTCGACAGGCACCAAATATCTTTCAATCGCCTCCGCTATCTACACATACGACGCAAAATCAAATAATGCATAAATCATAATCTGCGGGAGATTTATTGGCCATTTCGCACGCACTCGAGGCGAGATCCAGTTAATTCTGCGCCCACGTCACGCGCCCTTCATGCGTGTTTATTAGGTCATCTTCCTCCTCCGCCGCCCGGGGCTCCTGCAGAGCGGAAGTGGCCACATGTGCAACATCCGATCGTCGGAAGCGGCGGCCGCTTATTATGCCCGGCGCAATTAACGCCACGTTTATTGAGGAAGGTCGAGATGGCCGATGGACAGGTGTCCTTTGGCATTGTTCTGCCCATTGCTATGCTCATCTGCGTCCCCGCTTCATTAACACTCCATGAAAAAAACATGCGGCGGAAAACGGAACTGAGAGAAAGAAAATTCAGGCTGCTTTGCTATAACCAACATTCATGCCCTGTACGGAAAACAGTACTGATACTACATATTAACCATAAAATACATTTTCTGAATACAGCTACAGCAAATACAACTAAAATTAACAATTGAAAAACAGTGCGGATCACAGCTGGTTGCGATGTCAGACGTGCGCAGGAGCCGGCTCATCGGCAAGACACGAAAAATGTACCTACGCAGTTAACAAAAGTTTTCTACAGCTCCCAGCTATCTCAACTTTGTATCACATATACGGTGTTTCCCTAAGAAAATTCCAGTCAGTCGACAGCCCTACCATAGATTCCACTTGGCCCATTTTCAATAATTAGATCTCAGCAATACACTAATTAATTCCTAGAAATATTAAGCGGTTGATACAAATCGCGCATAAAAAACGAAAATACGTTTAACCAGGTTTACATGGCCCCAGATGCCTTCGGCGTCATTTCCGTCTAATCGATGATGTATTTAGATACGGTTCAAGTAGTACTCCACAGGTTAATTGCGTCATACAGATACGTTCGGAAAATTGGACGGCTTCGATTGACATGGCGACGAGCGGGTGCTGAAGCGGCAGCAGAAAATGGCAATTTTATGCCGTAATGAAACACCACTCACTAATGGTTTTTCCATTTATATTTTATACATAATGCGATTGGCAGCTTTGCTAACGGCGAGTGACACGATTGAATTTCTTAAAGGCGGGCAGTACAACAAGCAGTTTTGAAACCTCACAACGAAGTTACTTTTTAGGGGAAATTGTACTGGTTTATTTTATATTTTGTAAAGCACATCTAGAAAGAGCTAAGCGAAAGCGGTTTAGTCTGTCTGTTACGCGAGTTGTTTAACTAAATCTGCAGATGAATAATTTGCTTCGTAACCCGCCGAAATAGAACTTCAACTTTAGACAGCTGCCCGAATTTTATTTTTATCAAAATATTATTGTGCAAAGCAGATTTCCGCGAAGTACGCGATGTCCTCTGTGTATTTTTGCACTTGCGGAACTGCGACATTATTTAATCTCCAATTCTAAAAAGCTGCCTGCGTGGTAGGCGTTGACTGACGAAAATTTATGCGGCTGCCTTTAGCAGCTTATTTATAATTTTCGGTGCTTAAAATTAAAGCTGACAGGAACGAAATCTTGGACCAGGAAACCGAGATAAAGAAGTGTCAAAATGAAAGATTTAATCTACAAATTATATTTCTGATCATACTTGAAGGGTAGGGAATGAAATTGACAATAAAGTAAATAGTCAAGAGACTAACTCAAGTTATTCGGTCCCTTCGATATTCTTTACGAAACAGGCGACAAAAGTGTCATCGAAAAGAGTGAAGCTGTTATAAGATGAGGAAAATATCAAAGAAGGTGAAAAGGGCAAAAAGAAGTAAATTGTAAGGAAGCTAAGGTGAAAGAAGAAAAAACTACGACGAAAAAGGGATTTCACAATTTCACAAAGCGAAAACAATGCTAGGCAATAGTGTTTTCAGATAAAACGTTGTCATTAAAAGTGGCGTCGACTAATGTCACCCTCGAAAATGTCAGTTTCAATAATATCACCTTCAAGGATGTTTCTCACAGACAAACAATTGCTTTCAGAACATTAATTTTTTAACGTCGATGAGAACCCTATTTCGTAATTCGCTAATAACAGATTAAATATTAAAGACTATGTAGCCCTTATGTTTAATATTAGGTGCCAATCAAACATGTTTCGAGCTATTGGCATTTCTAACGATACAGGAGAGAACTACGATTTAGTTAAAATGACTTCTGCAACAACAGTTTTGGTGGTTAAGGGTTTATACGGCATCTTTACTATGGTGTTGTGGCTATAGTTGTTACGGCAAAATTTCTGAAAATGATATTTATCGAGGCGACGGTTTGACATTTTTTGAGGCCTTGAGGGCGTCGGTATTTTTAAGAACGACGTTTGAGCCTTTACTACACTGAAGAGTGTAATGTTTCAAATGGTAACGTAATGTAAAGGCAACATTTTAACACACCTTTCTAAATGCAGCATGTT